>CAUYQG010039569.1:0-23837 GCA_963574415.1 Tarsius wallacei | reverse complement strand
TTAGCCGGACGTGGTAGCGCGCGCCTGTAGTTCCAGCTGCTTGGAAGGCTGAGGCGGAAAGATCGCCGGAGCCCAGCAGGGTGAGGCTGCGGTGACTGGGAGCGGCCACTGCACTCCAGTCTGGGCAACAGAGTGAGACTCCAACTCAAAAAAAAAAAGTGCCACAGAGAATAGTATCCTATTACAAATACATACATACCTTGAAATACATACCTTGAAAAGGTGAGCCACAACCCTCTCATGATCAAGGTCACATGAAATCCAACTCTAATCTGGGTCAAATTGCCAGTGGTAATTTCTAGCCCCAGCAATTGCTATCACAAATACAAATGAATTTCATAATAAAGTTAACGTCACCTATGAAACTCAATTTATATCCAACCTCTTTCAAAAAGAGACAAGTTCCATCTATTTTTATGTAGTGAAATCGTGTCTGTGAAGAAATGATCATACTTTTTTAAAAATTTTGAGTCAAAGTCTCACTATCACCCAGGCTGGAGTGCAGTGACATGCTTATGGCCACTGTAGCCTTGACCTGCTGGGCTCAGGTGATTCTTCCTCCTCAGCCTTCCAAGTAGCTGGAAGGCACATGCCACCATACCCGGCTAATTTTTTTAAATCATTTATTGTAGAGACGAGGTCTCTCCAAGTTGCTCAGGCTGATCTCGAACCTCTGGGCTCAAGCAATCCTCTCACCTCGGCCTCCCAAAGTGCTGGGATGACAGGCATGAGCCATCATACCCAGCTTTGATTATACTTAAAGTGTAGCATTTAATTATGCTTCGTTGTTTTTATTCATTTTTACCACGTCGTTCCATTAAGAATTTGTGACAGTGTCCCCTTGCCTGAAGAACCCCATAATGACCTCCTGAGATAGCTGCTGTGCAGGGGAATGCAGGTCCCCCAAGGACCCATCCACACTACTTTTTTTTCCTAGACCTGTAAGATTCAAGTCACAGCAGGCCCTGCAGAGTGAGGTACAAAGGAGACCCTGTGAAGAGGTAAGACACACACTGAAGAATTGTATTATTTTACCAATTTATATCAGCCAGTTCCCAGACTAGAACAAGTTCGCAGACACAGAGCCGCTTGCATGAATACAAGGTCGAACAATTAGGTTCACGAACCATCCTCAAAAAAGTTGTGCATACCTCATTGCTGAATGTCACTACGGTCACCTTCAAAGTACTCCCCTTGGGAAGTTCTGCTCTGACACCAGTGCCTAGTCCACCCATCAAAGCATTTTTGGAACTCTTTTTCTGGAATGTCCATCAGAGCTGTCATTGTTATTTGTTGAGGTCTGACAATGAAGTTTGTGAACTTGCCACTGCGTGCTTATGTTGGCATCTCTGTACAATAACTGTACTGGAACATCCTCCCTCCTCACCTGATTTGGCCCCAAGGGACTTTCTTCTTTACCCAAAGATAAAGGAAATATTGAAAGGAAGACATCTGATGACATTCAGGACATCAAGGGTAATCCACTAGATACCAGTAGCACCCACCTAACTATGACAACCAAAAATGTCTCCAGATATTGCCAAATGCCTTTGGGAGGCAAAATCACCTTCAGTAGGGAACCGTTGCTGTAAAGGACAGTTTCCAAAGACCTAAGGATGTTGGAATGAGAGAGTGTATTTGTTACATAAGGCGTGTTCACTCACCCTTTCCTACGTTCCCCATGACAGTCCCCAAGGCAGTGAGAAATATATTTGGAAGAAGAGCTCCAGCTTTCTTAAAGAACTTTGTGGCTGGACAGGAATGACAGATGGAACTACTATCATTATACTGGGATCCCTGATTCAGTGATGGGATCCCGGGTGCCAAGGAACAAGTGGTGGCACTTTATTGGCAAATATAATGTGGGTGTGGTCACTGTTATGGAATAGTCTGACTAGCAGAGATCTTTGGCATTGGCCAGTTGACTGCAGTATTCCTAGAACTGAAATAGATAGGCAGCCCACTAAAGTCTCATTTACTTTTGTAAGTGGAAAAGCTTTGGTTCTGGTGACAGAATTTTGACACGAATCACCACAGGAGAGAATCTTAGCTCTTCAGTCAATTCCCAGGCTGGAGCAAGGTCACAGACCCAGAGCCCCTTGTGTGAGGGGGGAATCCAGGTCCCCTTGAAGAAAGAACTCACTATACAATCATCAATTCATACTTGAACTCTTCTTCCCAGCCTTCTGTGATAGGAATTGCAGCCCTTTCCCCGGATGTCTTTGCATTGGGGAAGGGGAAATGAATGTGTATGGGAAAACCAGCACTGGCTCTGAGAACTGATACTAATTCCTGGACAACCAAAACGCCATGACTTGTGGAGGCCCACGAGTCAGAATTTGGGTTTCTGGTTGTCAAGTGCTCCATGGAGTTCCGCCTCAGGTCACCCCCTCTAGTATTTCCTCAGGTCTGAAATGTACAACAGGGGCGGGCATGCTCTGCTATTGGCAGACTCCCCACATTGTTTTTCGTTCCATAGAGTGAGGGTTATCATGGTGGGAAAAGACCTTGAAACTGGGAAAGTGGAAGCCCTTGAAACTGTCTTTACTACCAATCTAGTCATCTAAAAGCAACACCACATCCTGAGATCCGAGCCACTGTCAGAGACTTGAGCAATGCAGCAGTGATGACTCCTAACACATCTCCATTTAACTTGGGCTCATGTGGTCTATGAACACAAGTGATCTTGGAAGTGAAAGCAGGTGAGTGTAAA
Source organism: Tarsius wallacei (assembly GCA_963574415.1). Lineage (NCBI taxonomy): Eukaryota > Metazoa > Chordata > Mammalia > Primates > Tarsiidae > Tarsius > Tarsius wallacei. The sequence goes on along the minus strand of CAUYQG010039569.1, from coordinate 21,124 downwards.
CTTAATCGCGAGGTGTGCTGTCAGTCAGCCAGGTGGGTGTACACCTTCACCATCTTACCTCAGCACTGTACCAGTTCTCCAGCTCAGGATCCGGTCTATAGGGACCTTGATGACCTTTTTCTTCCACAGGACATCAGGCTGGTCCATTATGTTGATGACATCATGCCGGTGGGCCCAGTGAGCAGGAAGTAACAACCACTGGAGACACGTTGGTAATACTCATGTGTACTCAAGGACTGGAAATAAACCCACACTTCTGGAATTTGTCACCTCAGATTTGTCACCTCAGATTTCTAGGGGTCCAGTGGTCTGGGGCATTTGAAACAACACTTCCAAGGTGAAGAGCAGTTTCCTCTACCTGGTCCCTCCTACCTAAGAAAGAGGCACAATACTTAAGGGACCACTTTAGATTTGGAGGCAACATACACCTCCCTTGAGAGTGCTACTCTGACCCATTTGCTGAGTGGGCCAAAAAGCTGCCAGTTTGGAGTGTGGCCAAGGACATCAGAAGGCTCTGTAACCGGTCCAGGTTGCCGTGCCATGTGACCCAGCAGAGATGGTGCATGAAGCGTCTGTGGCAGACAGAAATGCTATGTGAAGCCCTTGGCAAACCCCATAGGTGGATCACAGCATCATTCCTTACGATTTTGGAGCCAAGCTGTGCTATCCTCTGCAGATAGCACTCCTCTCTTTTCTTTTTCTTTTTTTAATAGAGACAGCATCTTGCTATGTTGCCTAGGCTGTTCTTGAGCTCCTAGGCTCAAGCAATCCTCCTGTCTCATCCTCCCAAAGTGCTAGGATTACAGGCATGAGCCACTGTGCCTGGCCTACACTACTACTCTTTTTTTTTCTTTTTTTTTGGAATTGGAGTCTCACTCTGTCACCCAGGTTGGATGGAATGCAGTGGCACACTCACAACCACCACAGCCTTGACCTGCTGGGCTCAGCAATCCTTCCGCCTCAGCCTTCCAAGTAGCCGGAACTTCAGGCACACGCTACCATGCCTGGCTAATTTTTTGATTTATTGTAGAGACAAGGTCTTGCCAAGTTTCTCAGGCTGGTCTTGAACCCATGGGCTTAGGCAATCCTCTCACCTCGGCCTCCCAAAGTACTGGGGTTATGGGTGTGAGCCACTGCGCCCAGCCCACTACTCCTCTTTTGAGAAACAGCTCTGACTTACTACTGGCTTACTGGGCCTTAGGGAAAATTGGATGCTTGGTCATGATCCACCGAGTTACCATGTGACCTGAGCTGTGCACCCACCATGCCATAGAGTTGTCATGCACAGCAGTAGTCCATCAGTAAACGGAAGGAGTAGATGTACGATCAGAGGATTGAGCTCAAGCAGATCCTGAAGATACAAGGGATTTCATGAGCAAGTAGCACAGACACCCATGCCCCTGCTTCCACCACACTGCCTCCTCCATCTCTGCCTGCATCTATGGCAACCTCATGGGGAGGGAGCTCTCTATGACCAGTGCACTGTGGAATACAAAATACAAGGTTAGTTTACAGATTATTCTATGTGATAGGCTGGCCCTGTTCAAAAGTAGATGCTTGCAGTACTATAATCTCACTCCAAGAAGGCTCTGAGGATCGTGTAAAGGAAACCACTCCCTTAGCCACTGTGAGAAGAATTTCATTGTGGTTGTTCATTGTGTCCCAAAATAGAGATGAACATGTCTAGACAGACTTATGGATAGAGGCTGATGATTTGGCTGGATGGTCAGGGATATGGCGGTAACACGACTGGAAAATTGGTGATAAGGAGGTCTGGGGAAGTGACATGTGGTGAGAGTTATGTAAATGGTCACAAAGCATGAAGATATTTGTGGTTCATGTGAATGTTTAACAAAAAGCAGCCTCCATAGAGGAGGCTATTAATAATTCAGTGCACAAGAAGATGTGACCAGTGAACAGTAGTCAGCCTCTCTCCAGCCATCCCTGTTCTTGCCCACAGAGCTCATGAACCAAGAGGCCATAGCAGCAGGGAGAAGGTTCTACATGGGCTCAGGAACGTAGACTTTTCACTAAGGCCCATTTGACAAAAGCCACTGCTGAGTGCTTAACCCACAGCAGCAGAGACCAACATGGAAGCCCTGACATGGTACCATTCCAGTGGGAAGAGGGGAAAGGAAGCCCACCAGGTTTCCCTTCCATGACTACCTCCATGATGGGTACAGCGCATTGTTCTTACTGGAACAGTAATTATCCTAGATGCAGGTTGGTCTTCCCTGCCCACAGTGCTTTCCTCTAAACCATGTACTCTTAGAATGCCTTAGCCACCAATGTTTCTGGTGGAAGAACTCGCTTTATAGCAAATGAGGTACAGTAAGAACGTTCATAGAATTTACCAGTCTCATCATGTTCCCCATCACCCTGAAGCAGCTGGCCAGATAGTATGGTGCTATGGCTTTTTGGAGACTCAGTTATGGCACCAGTATGTGGTACCAACAAACAAGCTGGGATGATGTCTTCCAGGATGCAATCTATGCTCTAAATCAATGACTAATACACAGCATTATTCCTTGCATAGCTATGATTTATGGATCTGGGAATCAAGGAGGATGAGAGTGACTCTTCTCATTACGACCCTTAAGATCCAGTAGACCAGATGTCTAAGTTGGTCTAAAAGTCTTAGTTTCCAAGGGAGGACTGCTTCTACCAGGGGACACATGGATGTTTCCATTCAACTGGACCTTGAGATAGCCTTCTGGCCACGTTGCGCCCCTTGTGCCAGTGAATCAATAGGCAAAGAAGGAGGTTGAGGTGATTGATTCTGATTAATAAGGGAAAATTGAGATGTTGTTGCACAATGGGGGTGAGGAGGTACTGCGGTCTGAATGTTTGTGTCCCACCAAAACTCATATGTTGGAAACTTAATCACCAGTGTGATGGTATTGGGAGGTGAGGCCCCGGGAAGGTGATCAGATTATGAGACTGAAGACCTCATGAGTGGAATTAGTGTCCTTATAAGAGAGGTCCTAGAAAGCTCTCTCATTCTTCCCACCATGTGAAGACACAGTGAAAAGGCTCTATGAATTAGAAAGCAGGCCCTCAACAGAAACCGAATCTGCCAGCTCCCTGATTGTGGACTTTGCAGTTTCTTGAGTTATGAGGGGGGAACCTAAAAAACCCAGAGTTTATCTATATAAAATTGTGTATTCATTTATTTATTTTGAGTTGGAGTCTCACTCTCTCGCCCAGGCTGGAGTGCAGTGGCATACTCACTGCCACTGCAGCCTCAACCTGCTCGGTTCAAGCGATCCTTCTGCCTCAGCCTTCCAAGTAGCTGGAACTACAGCTACAGCTACCACGCCCAGCTAATTTTTGATTTATTGTAGAGACGAGGTCTCGCCAAGTTGCCTGGGTGGGTCTCACACTGGCCGCTCAGACAATCCATTCACCTCGGCCTCCCAAAGTGCTGGGATTACAGGCTAAGCCACCGAGGCAGGCCCGCAATTTTATATGAATAAATTCCGGATTTTTTTGGGTCCCCTCTCATATGTAATCTTATACCTCAACATTCAAGTTACAACATACAAAAAAAGGGAATGTGAATTATGTGGAAAAAGGATGAATACTATCCAAACATGGATAGAGAGACTTGGTATACTTTTTGGGGAAAGGGTTAGTCTGTTTTCTGTTGTACAAAGGATAGTTGCCTTATTTTAGATGAATGTATCATTTTGCTCGTGTCTTCATCTGTGAGCTAGGCATGGTTGAAAGTGGTACATAGGAGGGCTGGGCATGGCGGCTCATGCCTGTAATCTCAGTGCTTTGGGAGGCCAAGGCGGGAGGCTTGCTTGAAGCCAGGAGTTTGAGGTTACAGTGAGCTATAATCATGCCATTGTACTCCAGCCTGGGTGACAGAGTGACATGACACCCTGTTTCAAAAAAAAAGTGTATATGGATGCCAGGGGGTGGGCTGGTGTATGAGTCACACTTACCAGCCTCTCATGTAGAAGAATGTTGCAGGTGCCACTTGGTCATATGGCTCTATTTTGTGTAAATAATTTTTTTTTTCTTAGTTGGAGTCTCACTCTGTCGCCCAGGCTGGAGTGAAGTGGCACGCTCACAGCCGCCGCAGTCTCGACCTGCTGGGCTTAGGTGATCCTTCCGCCTCAGTCTTCCAAGTAGCTGGAACTACAGGTGTGCATTAATATGCCCAGCTTTTTTTTTAATTGTAGAGATGAGGTCTCACCAAGTTGTCCGGGCTGGTCTTGACCCCGAGCTAGGCAATCCTCTCACCTCGGCCTCCCAAAGTGCTGGAATTATAGGCTTGAGCGACCGCACCCGGCCGTAAATAAATTCTTTACCCAAATAACATAATAAAAATGTGTCAATTTCTGTTTTCTTCTCTCTTCCCCGACTCAAAAAAAAAAAAAAAGAATGTATGGTGGTGACTAGTATATACATAGTTCAAAAATACCCCCCCTTTTTTTTAAAATTAGGGACAAGGTCTTCTTATGCTGCCTAAGCTGGTCTTGAACTCCTGAGCTCAACTGAATGGCTCACTCTCTCAAGCACTCGACAGTGTTTATGGAGTGCACCCATGGGCACGTTATGCAAAGACACAGCGTGGGCATGACAGCCCTCATTCTCATGAATGTGTGGTTCACTTCCTTGTCAGTCATTGAAAAAACCTAGAAGGTGATTTCTGCCCACAGTGTTAGTTTCTGAAAGGGATCAGGTGATAAACAATAGCAGTTTATGTAATGAAAACAGTTTTTGGCCAGGTGCAGTGGCTCACGCCTGTAATCCCAGCACTTTGGGAGGCAGAGGCAAGAGGATTGCCTAAACCCATGGGTTTGAGACCAACTTGGGCAACACGGTGAAAACTGGTCTCTACAATAAATAAATTTTAAAAACAATTGGCTGGACATGGTGGTATGCACCTGTAGTTCCAGCTATTTGGAAGCCCAGGGTGGAAGGATCGCCTGAGCCTAGCAGGTCAAGGCTACAGTGGCCGTGAGCAGCATGCCACTGCACTGCAGCCTGGGCGACAGGGTGAGACTCGGACTCAAGAAAAAAGAAAATAGAAAACAGTTTTCACAATTAATTGTTTCTATCATATGTAATATGCATTGTAAAAACTTGCAGTGCAAGAAAAATACCTGCCTAGACGTAAAGTCAAGAATGTATAATGATGAGGCTGGGTACAGTGGATCATGCCCATAATTCCAGCATTTGGGAGGCAGAGGCAGGCGGATTGCTTGAGCCCAAGAGTTTGAGACCAGCCTGGGCAGCGTAGCCAGGCGTGGTGGTACACTCCTGTAGCCCCAGCTACTTGGGAGGCTGAGGTGGAAAGATTGTCTAAGCCCAGGAGATTGAGGCTGCAGTGAGCTGTGATCGTTGTGGTCATGCCGCTGCACACTCCAGCCTAGTGACAGTGTAAGACCCTGACTCAAAAAAAACAACAACAACTATAGTGGTGACTAGTAAATACATGGTTCAAAAATACCCTTTAAAAAAAAAAATTAGGGACAAGATCTTGCTATGTTGCCTAGGCTGGTCTCGAACTCCTGGGCTCAAGCAATCTTCCTGCCTTGGCATCCCAAAGTGCTGGGATTATAGGCGTGAGCCACTGAGCCTGGCCAAAAATACCCTTAATTTTGAAATGACGAGATGCTATGGGTTTGCCTCACAATAACCCAGTGGCAGGGGCAGTAGGTGGGAACAGTGATGAAACAAGAATGCCCCCTAGTTGATGATTATTGTCGCCGACTGTTAGGTTCGTGGGGGTTTGTTGTGCTATTATTCTCTTTACCTTATACATATTTGATTCCATGATATAAAGGTTTTAGAAATCACCTTTCTTTTCCTACTTAAGCCTGTTCTCTTGCTTAAATGACTTGTTTCAAGTCGCCTCTGCCTGTTCATCTTTTATTTTGCTGCCTTAATTTTTAGCATAAATTTTGCTGTATGACATGCACAGACATATTATAACCATGATGACGAGAACGGACAGGCTTACCTTCTTGTCCTAAGGCCCAGAAGGGTTCCAGCCTCCCAGGGAGCCTCACCGGTCACCGCTTTCACGTGCCCTAAGCTGGACCCTGGCGGTTTCCCGTGGACCTATACTCTGAACCATCACGCTTTTTCCTTGTTTCTCTGTTGGGCAACATCTTCCTCATTTCTGTAAGCTCAGTTCAAATGCCGCTGCTATCTCGTCACTCCAGAGCCTCCCTTTCCTTTCATTCCACCCCACCTCCCTTCTGGCAAGTTCCCTTTTCCTTCTCCAGTAGAACTTTGCCCATATTTCAATTATAATAATTATTGTCTCCTATGATTCACTGTTGTTGTTTTAATAGATAGGGTCTTGCTCTGTTGCCCAGGCTGAAGTGCAGCGTCATGATGGTAGCTCACTGCAGCCTGGAACTCCTGGGTTCAAGCAATCCTCCCGCCTTGGCCTCCCAAAGTGTTGGGATTATAGGCATGAGCCACCGCGCCCAGCCCTGCTGTTGTATTATTAAGAATTATATAGTTGAAAGAGAAACTAACCTAAACTAGCTTAACAGGAAATCTATTCAAAGAACAAGAAACGGAGACTCAAGTGCAAGTAGCCAACTGAGCCTGAGGGACGAGGCCAGGAAGTAGACGGACTCTCTCGGGCCATCGCTCTTCCCTGTCCTCTGTTAGTGACTGGTTCACTCTCCTGCTGAAAATCAACTTTTTTTGTTCTCAGTCCCCATGGCAAAAACGTGGGTGTCCCTCAGCTACCAAGTGTATCTGTTTAGAGTGACTGTCTCTGTTTTGAGAGGGAAGGAATTGATTGACCCAGGTTAGGTGAGGACTTATCCAAGATGGAAAGGATAGTGGGTGGGCAGAATCACATTTCCAAAATAGCCACCACCTATGTGGATGGGGATGGAGCCATTATGGGTAACTGGGGACACGGCAGAAAGTCCAATATTTCCATTAGAGTTACATATGTGTCTCATTCCCTAGCTAGCCTGTGAGGTCTTCAAGGACAGTGACAGTGGTTCATTCATCTCTGTGTGCCTTTGCCAAGAAACACGCCTTTATTAAATGAACTTATAACCAATTATGTGGGCCTAAACTCACACGCGCACCTGAATTAATACCTACATATTCTGATGGACACTCTAGCATATAATAAACACCTTAACAGACATTATTCTAATGTCCTACCCATATTCTTTCTCCCCTTCCTTCCTAATAGAACCCCTCTTTTATCCTCTCGAGGAAGTAGTGTCCTTAGCAATATATACTACTTTTCCAGAGGTGGCTATGTGACCCAGTTCTGGTCAAGGAGATCATAGCACAAGTTGCTGGTAAAGCAGCTGTGAATACACTGCGAAGAGGACATGCGTCTGATTTGTACTTTTTGTTTCCCTCTTCTCTTGCTGCAGTGTGGACATGATGTTTGGATATGCAGCAGCCACCTTGTGACCCTGAGAACGAAGACTGCTCCCTAAATTAAATAAAATTAAAATAATAAAAAACAAAAAGAGCCTGGCTACTTGAGGACATTATTAAATCTTTGAGTGCAAAGGGCCAGCCCTGAACAGTCTGCCCCCAGACTTCTTATTGCCTGAGACAAAAAGCAAAGCAAAACGTGCTTGTTTAAGGCACAGTTGGTTGTATTTTCTGTTACTTGCAGCTGAACGTGGCCCTAACAAGCTTTAAAAAAAAAAAAAGATTTTAAACTAGACTTCATTTTTTAATTGTGCAAGTTGTATTCTTATCTAAGGAAAGATACTAGATTTTTAGAGACGCTTTTAAAAGATGTTCATAGATGATCCACATCAGAATGGCACAGGTTGCTTGTTGAAGGGGATACATTTCCAGTGTGCTTGTTTGACCAGCCTAACCTCCCAACCCGCTGGGGCTGGGGTCTAGAAGTCTGCAGTTTTAATAAACTCCCAGGTGATCCCTGTGCTCAGAAAGTCTTAAGACCGCCAACAAATATTCCAAACAAGTTTACGTCATTTGCTAGGCAGCAAGGTAAACGTAGCTAGGCTTTTTGTTTTGTTTTTTTCTTCAGCTCAGCACCAGCCTCCACACCCAGTGACCTCAAATTGAATATGACCAAGGAGCCCCCTCTCCTTCCGGAGGGAAGATAAACTGTCAGGCCTCAATAAGAACACATGATTTCCGGCTGGGCTCGGTGGCTCAGCCTGTAATCCCAACACTTTGGGAGGTGGAGGAGAGAGGACTGCCTGAGCCAGCGGGTTCGAGACCAGCCCGGGCAACTTGGAGAGGTCTCATCTCTACAATAAATAAAAAATTAGCTGGGTGTGGTGGTGCATACCTGTAGTTCCCGCTACTTGGAAGGCTGAGGCAGAAGGATTGCTTGAATCTAGCAGGTTGAGGCTGTGGTGGCCGTGAGCGTGCCACTGCACTCCAGCCTAGGCAACGGAGTGAGACTCCAAATAGAAGGGGAAAAAAAAAGAACACATGGTTTCCTATGTGGTTTCAGCAAATGTTCTGCTTTCTTTATTAAGTTTATTTTAACTAAATTTGCTAGGCTTCCTGTAAATGTGTCATAACATTTCTACCCCCTTCCTTTTTTAAGCTTTGCCAATCATATTCTCATTTCATATAGGAAATTGTGCTCGGTATCCTATTCTAATTGTCTAATAAATTTGAAATGAACACAATCCAATATAATTCTGATTTAATATTCCTTTAGTTGAGGCTTTTTGGAGTTATTAATTCTTTTTAGGCTCAAAATAGTATTATCCAATTTTGTCTTTCTTATTGCACTAAAAGTTATTCTCATGTGAAAAAAACGTAGGTAGACACAATTTTTAAGACCTCAAATCTTGAATTTGAGTATGATCAGAAGTCATTTATTAAGTAACACAAAAGACCAGTTACCAATATAGAACCTCTAAACCAGAAGTGTCCAACCTTCTGGATTCAAGTAAAGAGGAATTGTCTGGCCGGGTGCAGTGGCTCACATCCATAATCCCAACACTTTGGGAGGCCGAGGTGAGAGGATTGCCCAAGCCCCTGGGTTCGAGACCAACCTGGGCAACTTGGCGTGAGCTCATCTCTATAATAAATCAAAAATTTAGGCCAGGCTCAGTAGCTCAGCCGGTAATCCCAGCACTTTGGGAGGCCGAGGCGAGCCTGAGTCCGTCGGTTCAAGACCAGCCCGGACAACTTGGCAAGACCTCGTCTCTGCAATAAATAAAAAATTAGCTGGGCGTGGTAGCACATGCCTGTAGTTCCGGCTACTTGGAAGGCTGAGGGGGAAGGATCGCCGGAGCCCAGCAGGTCAACACTGGGGTGGCCGTGAGTGTGCCACTGCACTCCAGCCTGGGCAATGAAGTGAGACTTCAACTCAAAAAAAAAAAAATTTTAGCCAGGCTTGGTGGTGCACGCCTGTAGTCCCAGCTACTTGGAAGGCTGAAGTTGAAGGATCACCTGAGCCCAGCAAGTCGAGGCTGTGGTGGCTCAGTGAGCGTGCCACTGCACTCCAGCCTGGGTGACAGAGTGAGAGTCCGACTCAAAAAAAAAAAGAGGAATTGTCTTGGGTTGCACATAAGTTATATAATATAGTGAATGTATATGCATAATAAGACTTCTCAAGGTGCTCATTAGAAATGTTTGTTTTAACTTGAGGTCAAAGGATTTTGTAGGGCCACATTACTAGCTGTCCTGGGCTGCATGTGACCCTCGGGCCGCAGGTTGGACATGCCTGCTCTAAACTATCCTGATCTTATATTCTAGAATCTCATGTCTCAAAACACCCCAAAGTACATTCTCCTCTCTATCCTCCACTCCTTCCTGACTCCTCGCCTCTGCTTCTGCTGTTTCCCAACCCACAGCAGCCAAGTCCCACCTCCTCTGGGAAACCTTTAATACTCCAACCCATTTCACTGCCTCTCTTTTATAAATGCTATTCTACTCATCATCATTTTTTTTTTGAGTCTGGGGTCTCACCCTATTGCCCAGCCTATAGTGCAAAGGCATGATCATGATAATCACGGCTAACATCAGCCTTGACCTCCTGGACTCAGGTGATCCTTCCGCCTCAGACTCCTTGAATAGCTGGGACTACAAGCACACGCCACTACACCTGGCTAATTTATTTTATTTTTTTGGTAGAGTTGAGGTCTCCCTATGCTGCCCAGGCTAGTCTCGAACTCCTGATCTTAAGCAATCTGCCTGCCTCAGCCTCTCAAAGTGACCAGATAATTTTTAAAATCTTCTCAGAGGTTTTGGCATGTCTTTCTCCAACACCCTTCAACAGCACCATGTTTTCAACAATGAAGACATCCTGAGATGCTCAAGCTCTGCTGAGTGACTGGGGTACACAGATGAATGCGCATGGCTGCTGTCCCATAGGCCACAGACTGATGAGTTCTTCCTAACTGGGGCTTACCTGGACGCTCAGGTTGTGAGCTAGAAACAATGTCAGGCTCTCCATGATCTGTCACCAATTTATTTTGCTGATTTTTATGTCCCCTCGTTCTCTTCCCTTTGATCCAAATACATTGGGCCACTAGCCGCTGGCCAGACACACCAGCATCCTTTCTTTCTTTCTAAATTTGCTTACTTTGATCTCAGGTCCTGAAGTGACCTTCTTCACGGTTCCCCCCATGTCGATCTGACATATCCTTGAGGATCCAGATTTCAAATGCCACCTTCCTCATGACATGGTGTCATTGCTCATGAGGTTCTAGTTAAGTCAGGTTTCTCAAAAAGAATCCTGAGTAACACCAAACATGATGACTTGTTCTTGGTTAAATCTTGGTTTGAACAAACCAGATGTAAGAGATATTTTGGGGCGAATTAGTGAAATTTGAATATAAACTACGTACAAATGATATTAGATAATTCTTGTTAAACTTATCAGAAATTATGTTATCGCAGTTATGTGAAAAAGTCATTGCTTTCAGAAATAAAAATTGAATTAACTAGTGCTAAATGTTATGGTAGCTAAAAAATGGATGAAGGAAACATGGCAAAATATGAAAATTTGGTAATGAGAAGACCATGAATATTTTTGGATTATTCTTTCTACTTGTCCATATTTGAAAATATATCAAATCAAAAGTGAAAACAAGAATTCCAAACTTTTTTTTTCCCCCTAATAAAAGTAAAACATAGAGCCGGGCTTGGTGGCTCAGCCTGTAATCCCACACTTTGGGAGGCTGAGGTGAATGGATTGCCTGAGCCCATGTGTTCGAGACTCGCCTGGGCAACTTGGTGAGACCTCATCTCTACAATAAATAAAACAATTAGCTGGGCGTGGTAGCACGCGCCTGTAGTTCCAGCTACTTGGAAGGCTGAGGCGGAAGGATCGCCGGAGCCCAGCCTTCCAAGTAGCTGAAAGCTGAGGCTGCGGTGGCCAGGAGGGGCCACTGCACTCCAGTCTGGGTGACAGAGTGAGATTCCAACTCAAAAAAAAAAAAAAAAAGGTAAAACATAGGCCAGGTACAGCGGCTCAAGCCTGTAACCCCAGCACTTTGGGAAGCTGAGGTGAGAGGATTGCCTGAGCTCAGGGGTTTGAGACCAACCTGAGCAACTTGATGAGATCTTATCTCTACAATAAATCAAAAAATAAGCTGGGAGTAGTGGTGCACGCCTGTAGTTCCAGCTACTTGGAAGGCTAAGGTGGAAGGATCGCCTGAGCCCAGCATGTCAAGGTGTGGTAGCCATGAGGGTGCCACTGCACTGCAGCCTGGGCAACAGAGTAAGAATCCAACTCAAAAAAAAAAAAAAAAAGTAAAACATGTTCACTAAAGAAAATCTAGGGAACAAATCTAGTAGGATATATGGGGGAGAAGAAAATACAGGGAAAAAGAAAAGTTAAAAAAAGCAAGCAAAGATCATCTTTTTTTTTTTTTTTTTGAGTCAGAGTCTCACTCTGTTACCCAGGCTGGAGTATAATGACATGCTCATGGTCACCGCAGCCTTGACATGCTGGGCTCAGGTGATCCTTCCGCCTCAGTCTTCCAATAGCTGGAACTACAGGTGTGCGCCACTACGCCCAGCTAATTTTTTTGTTTATTGTAGAGATGAGGTCTCGCCAAGTTGCTCAGGCTGGTCTCGAACCTGTGGACTCAGGCAATCCTCTGACCTCAGCCTCCTAAAGTGCTGGGATTATAGGCAAGAGCTACCAAGCCCAGAGATCATCATTCTTTATGTTATGATGCATTTCCACCTATACACTTGTAAATCGAATTCTTTTATTTATTTATTTCTATTGACAAATGAAAATTGTATATATGTATTTATTGTGTACACTCTGGTGTTTCAAAATACATAATTCTTTTACAAAATTTTTACAAAATTGTGCTTACTCTAGACATATGGTTTTGTACTGATCTCAGATTTTATAAAGATATATACAAAAGGTAGAAAGAAGGTCACACACATAGGGATTACTGCATTTTGTAAGTATGTTACATGTCAATAAAAAGTTAAAGCACAAGAGAAGAAGAAAGAAAACTCACTAAATAGAGAATGATGCAGACGAACCTGCAAATCCTTCCCAACTCATTTACCTGCAGTTCTCGTAGAATCCTGGACCCACAGACAGGCTTATTTTTTTATTTTTTAAATTTTTTTAGTGGGAGTCTCAGTGGCATGATCTTGGCCACCATATCTTCTACCTGCTGGGCTCAGGCGATCCTTCTGCCTCAACCTTCCAAGTAGCTGGAACCACAGGCACGCACCACCATGCCCAGATAATTCTTTTGATTTATTGCAGAGACGAGATCTTGCCAAGTTGTCCAGGCTGGTCTTGAGCCCCTGGTCACCTCCACCTCCCAAAGTGCTGTGAAGACAGGTGTGAGCCACCACACCCAGCCAGACAGGCTTTTCAATTGTGCGTTTCAAACCATCCCAGAATCACTTGTGTCTTGCAGGTCCCCATATCTGTAGTTCTCATGTGGGCTCTCCAGGCTACAATCACCAGTCTGGTCACCTGGCATCAGCAGTCTTCAGCCACCCAGCTGGGCCATCACTGCTGCTGACCTGTTTCACCTCAGGTCCCCTCTTTCCAAAAGCTCCCGGTACACTGGTTGCTGCACTTTTCTTCGCGTGCCCTCTTGCCAGTGCCAGCTCCAGCCCCAGAACCCTCCTTTCTTCTTTACAGAGATAGCATTCAAATATTTTTATTCTTTTCATATGATATAATAAATACATATTTAAAATTAGAAATGGCCGCACATCCCACCACATCAGTACAGCCGATTTTACTTTGACATTTTCTTCATCTCTGTTGAGATTTGCACATATTTCTTACTGTAAATATGCTTATGTTGTTAAAATTTGCATATTAGGTTGATGCATAAGTTCGTAGCATTTGTTTTTGGCATGGCCACATTGTAGTGTTGGGAGTTGGTTTATCATTTGTCATTTGGAGTGACAAGGTTGTGCCTGCATTTTGTGGGTTTGAAGAAAGTTAGTGCTATCTGTGGGCTAAAGAAGATGGAGAGTCAAGGGGGAAAAAAGGAAAACTTCCGACATGTTCTTCTGTTTGAGTTTAACTGGAGTAAAAGCAGCTGAGGTGACTGTGTCCAAGGAGAATGCCATTGGGGACAGCACGACAAGAAAATGGTGGTGTCATTCCAAAGAGGGCTACTTTGACTTGAGGGATCTGCCACAGAAAGACCATCGGACTTTGATGAAGATCGCTTAAGTGCTTTAATCCACGATGAACCATGTCAACCTGAGAATTGGCAAATGTGATGAACTGTGTCCAGTCAACCCTCGTGTGACCTTTGCAGTCCATGGGCAAGTGAAAAGGCTATTAACTTATGCATCCACACAATATTACTTCATCTTTTTTAGGTTCATTTTATATAGTCACATCATAGATTCTAAAGAGTGGAAATCACTCCCTGGCTATCAGATGCTCTATGTACTTTATTCTACAACCTGATTCTTCCTGAACCATGAACCTTTTCACAAGTCAGTGCATGTATTGTCTATGTTATTTTAAGTGGCTGTGTAGCATTCCATAATAAGCATTCCATCGTTTTCCTTTTCAATTTCCGGTAATCCCAGCACTTTGAAAGGCTGAGGCGGGAAGATTGCTTGAGCCCAGGAGTTCGAGGCCAGCCTAGGCAACACAGTGAGATCTCGTCTCTACAAAAAAAAAAAAATTAGGTGGGTGTGGTGGCACATGTCTGTGATACCAACTGCTAGGGTGGCTGAGGCGGAAGGATCACCTGAGTCCAGGAGGTCAAGTCTGAGGTGAGCCATGAGCGTGCTACTGTACTCCAGCCTGGAGTGAGACCCCTGTTGTGCAGCTGCCTGGCTTCCTACTGCATGGATACCACCCTTGACTTCCACATGATGGACATTGTGGTCATCACTGTAGCTCCTGATCCCGCCTCTACCCATTACTTCCAAAACCTAGTGCTAGCCATTACTCACCTCAAGCCCTTTTTGCCGGCTTTTATTTTTCCGACAAGCAAATCAGGTCTCTTGCATGCTAAAAGAGAACTTTCCCGTTACTCTGAGGTCCCTTAAAGCTCCCATAACCTTCAAGCCTCTTGATAGAGGTGTCCACAGTCTTCATCAACAGCCTCTTTGCCACTCATTCCTTCCTGAAGACTTTGTGGTCTGCCTTTCTCTTCTCGGGTCTATTAAAACTGATTCTGGAAAGGTCATCTTGGTCTATTTCTCTGTCCTTGCCCCTCTAACATCTGAAAATGGGTACTTACCCATTCACTCTTTAACCTCTTGTAAAATGGCTTCTTGGCCCGACATGGTGGCTCATGCCTGTAATCCCAGCACTTTGGGAGGCCGAGGCAGGAGGATTGCTTGAATCCAGGAGTTCGAGACCAGCCTGGGCAACATAGTGAGACCTCCTCCTTTTTTTTTTTTTAATGCTACTTATATAAAAATAAAGTAAAATAAAACTGGATTCTGCCCACCCTGCCTTCTACATACTAAAACTGATCTCCAAGGGATCACCGAGCCTGTTACCTCTCAGTAACCTGGCTCACTTCTTCACCCCCACTCCTGGTGTTCCTGTGATACCTTCTCTCCACCTAATCCCAGCCCTAGAGCTTCCGTCTTCCTGATGGCTTCGCTTCTACCCTCTCCTATCAATCTACTGTTCTATTTCCCCTAAATCAGATCCTAACTTCTGATTATCTGGACTATTCATAGTGGGCTCCTAACAAACCTTTCTCTTCCCGGCCTCTTTCCTACTCTAACTGGAAACAGCAGATCTCACATCAGTCCCTTCTTTAAAACTTTCACTTCCAGATCAGTTCGGCACTAACTCCCCAGTCTGATATCCAAGTACATCCACAATTTTAACACAATTCAGCACAGACTGGCAACAGTCAGCATTATCTGCCCCTGCTGCAGTGACCACACCCTATGCTCCAGCCAGAGCGGTCTGCTTGTTCCTCTTAGAACACATGGGGTGTGTGCACCTCCAGGCTTCAGGTTACACTTTTTTGTCCACCTGGACTACACCTCTACTCCAGCTCTGATATTCCAAATTTCACCCTCCCCTAACATCACTTGCCACAATATCTTCACTAGCTCTCCACCATATATATTACAGTTATTCGTGCAGTTATCATATTTCCATACTGGATTCCAAACTCTTTTTTTTTTTTTTTGAGTCAGCGTCTGACTCTGTCACACAGGCTGGAGTGCAGTGATGGAATGCCTAAGGCTCACCTCCTGGGCTCAGATGATCCCTCTGCCTCAGCCTCCTGAGTAGCTGGGACTGCAGGCGTGCACCACCATATCTGGTTAATTTTTTGATATTCTGTAGAGATGAGGTCTTGATATGTTGCCCAGACTGGTCTTGAACTCCTGGGCGCAAGCAATCCTCTCGCCTGGGCCTCCCAAAGTGCTGGAATTACAGGCGTGAGCCACAGCATGCGGCTTGGATTCTAAATTCTGTTAACACAAAATACTGTACTGCGTTTAGTGAGCCCCTGTAAGTGCTAGCCCATATGCTAAGTAATCCACACACATTATCTCATGTAAGTCTCACATCAACATCGTTAGGTCAGGACTCTCCCACTTAACACTGAACGCACAGAGGCTCGGGGAGATTAAGCAGCTTGCCGCTAACACGCAGCTGATGATGGTGGAATCAGCTCCCTCCCTGAGGTCCATGTTTGTGTTATGGTAGCCAGCACAGTCTACCTACATTGCACTCCACCTGTGCAGTGTGGGATCAGCGTGTCAAACACGGTGTCTGCCTGTTCACGGACACCCTAAGGAGACGGGAAGGGGTGGGAGGTGGAGAGAGGCATGAGTGAGGACGGCGGGATCGTGGGTGGTGTTTCCAAATTTCCGCGATCGGGTCATAGTGCGTTTGAAACCTGCATTGTAGACACGTAGTCGCCGAGCGGGGCTGCATCGACTCCAAGAGTCCAACTGTTCCGTGCTGGGGAGTTCCGCCTGCCGGATTTCATCGTCATCCCGGGGATTATTTCCACTCCCCGCGCTCCCGGGGCTTTCGGCGCAGGGCTCACCCCGGTGTGCGTACTTGTTGATTGGCAAGGCGGTGTGTTTGCATGTGTGCGCCGCCGCCGGCCGAGGGCGCGGCGTGGGCTGCGGGGCGCGCCCGGGCTGGCGGCCCCGCGGCTCCGAGCAGCTGCGGCGCGGAGGCTCCCCGCGGGGGCGGGCCGGGGGCGCGGCCCCGCCGACCCCTCCGCAAGTTGTGGCTCGCGGAACAGGTGTCTCCCCCGACGCGCGGCGGCGAGGGCCGGCTGCACACTTCGTGACGCCGGGCGCCGGCCAATGGGAAGTCCGGCTGCGGCCGCCGCGCCAATGGGCGGCCGGGGGCGGGCCGGGTTGCCTGGGCGCCGGGCGGGCCGGGCTGGTCCTGCGGCCGCCGCGGAGTCTCGGGCGCTCGCGCCGCCGCCGCCGCTCCGGCGACTCCCCGCGGCTCCGGGGGCGGCGCCTCTCCCCTGCCCGCGCAGCTCGCGGCGCGCGACCGACGCCT
Organism: Tarsius wallacei; assembly: GCA_963574415.1. NCBI lineage: Eukaryota > Metazoa > Chordata > Mammalia > Primates > Tarsiidae > Tarsius > Tarsius wallacei. The sequence continues at coordinate 4,209 of CAUYQG010039569.1, read as the reverse complement.
CCCGCCGGGCGCCGGGCGCCGCGCGCTGGCGGCCCCCGCGGAGGCGCGGCTCATGCCCCCGGGCGCGGGGCGCGCAGGCCGGCCGGCCGCCGCGGGGAGCTAGGCCCCCGGGGACCATGGCGCGGAGACCCGCGGCGCCGGCCGCCCACGGGGAGGAGTTCTCCTTCGTCAGCCCGCTGGTGAAATACCTGCTCTTCTTCTTCAACATGCTCTTCTGGGTGAGCCTCGGGGGTCGCGGGGTCCCCGCGGGGTGCGGGGGGCGGCCGGGACGCCCCGCGCCGGGCGAGCGCGGCGAGCGCGCTGCCTAGTTTTCCCGGCGGACGACTCTTCGGGGGATTGATCCTGGGGACGGACCCGGCGGTGTCGCCGTGTCGGGAGGGGGCCGTGCAGGGGATTCGGTGAAGACTTATGGGTATTCTCTCGGCGTCGGATGCAGGTCTGTGCCGGGCCAGAAAGGTGGGTTTGGGGAAGGAGCGGGCTTTCTTGGGGGCACAAGCCAGACCCGCCGGCACACGCATGATGGGGGGACTTTTCGGGCCTGGGGGCTGGGAGGCCCCGCTGGCAGAGAAAGAACAGGAAGGGAGGGAAAAAACCCAAACCTCCCCCCACCTCAGAGAGGCTGGATTAAGGGGTGTAGTCGTCTCTTCCTTTTGCAGGCCTCCCTGCCTGCAAAGGCCTCCAGGTGCAAGTGTCTTTCCCACCCAGCACTGCTCCAAACTTTGCCCCCACAACACCGGATCTTTCTCCGAAACAAGCTCCATCCCTGGACGCTGACAGTCTTCAGCTTCTTTAAATAGGACCCTGTGTTGGGCTGGAAGGCTAGGGGTCCTTTCAGGATCTTGTTTGGGGGTGGAGAAGTGGAATGTGTTGGACTGGGGGTCCCAGACACCTAGACCCTCATCACCACTCTGCCATTAATTGTTGACTTCACTGACCTGGGGAAATACGGGTTCAGTCTGCAGGCCTTAGTTCCCTTCCCCATAAAGTCAAATCCAGTGTGGTCAGGGGTGGCAGAAACACGCAGCTGGAGCTGAGAATTCAGCTGGTCTCCATCATGAAATGTTAGCTCCATCCGTGGCCAGAGAATCCCTGAGCCCCTCAGGGCGCTTGAGAACAGAAGGTGGTCCTTCTGCGTTGCCCCCTTTCTCTTCTGGCTCCTAAGACCCCAGAACTGCTTCTCTGGGAGCTGGCTGTCCCTGTCCAACTCAGCCAGAGACCTGAAGTTCAGACTTGTAGAAGGGAGGAATCGTGAGTCTAAACTGTGTTTCCTGAGAGAGGGAGTAGACCAGACCTCCAGACCAGTTGCTGGGAAGGCTTCATGGGGTGGTGAGGTCAAGTGCAGACACAAAGTGCATAAGTGCTGGCCTACTGAGATAGGTGAGAGAAGTCCCAGAGGGTGGGTAATGACAACCCATTCAGCCCTCGCGCTCCTGGGAAAAATGAAACGTGGGTTTCTATTAAATTCTCAGTTGTAGGACTGGATAAAAATGTTAGAAGACATCTTGTCCAGCACCTGCATTTTATGTACAAAATTAAGAGAAAGCTAAGCACAGAGATGTTCCATGTTCTGCCCAAGGTCCAACAGCTGGTTAGCGGGCTTGGACTGGTGACTCTTCTGCTGAACCACAGTGCCTCCGGGGGAAGTCCTCTGCCCAGATGGCAGTGCTGTAGTTGGAGGTATTGACTGTACCAGCAGTTAGCCAGTCAACCTGAGTTCCCATAGTCTAGATGCTTTGTCAGGTGGAGGTTAGGGAAGAACAGAAGAAAATCCCTTGCCAGGCTGGGAGAATACACCAAGGGGAACTCCCCGCCTGGGGGTAAGTCCCCAGAAGCCTCCTGCATGCTCACTGAGTTCGCGGGGCCAGTGACATGCCACCCTCAGAGCCAGCACTGGCATCCCAGGACCTCGGGTCCTCATTCTGTCTTCCTCTGTCAGCCAAGACTGTCTCCTCTGGAGCCGTTGGCACCTTTCCCTTGTCTGTGCTCCCGGTGGCAACAGCTGGGCGCATCTGTTACACTTGCATTCTGGTCTTTTTTTCTTTTTTTAACTTTCCAACCCCCTTCCCTCACCCCACCTCCCTTTTATCAGACAAATGACTTTGGGAGATCTCATCCAGGGAGAACTTGGCTCCTAGACTCATTTACCTCAGTAAAAATGCTTCATTCAAGGTCAGAGGACCTGACTGGCCAGACCAGCACCACCCCAAATTAGACTAGAGTCCCTTCTTGGCCTTACCATAGGCTCATAAAAAATCAGATGCTCTAGAAATAGCACACAGAAGGATGAGAGACCCAGCTTCTCTCTGGCACCAACTTACTGTGTGACCCTAAGCCAGTGTATCAGTCTCTCTGTCCTTAATCCTTCTCCTCTAAAAGAGACAGTTCTTCTGCCTGGTGAACTATTTAAAGATGAAGGAATCACTTTGGGGACTGCTTTCTTTCTTCAAGACCTGGGACTGGCTCTAAGGATGAATCTGTCCGTGTCCTGGTCTCCCTGGGACATTGCCCTTCCTGGGGACAGTTCTTTTCAATTACCAAGTGTCACTTTTTCTCCAGAGCCAGAGTTGCATTTCACACTAAAGCAGCTGGAGATAACGGGCTGCTTCCCCAGATCAGGGGGTCATCTTTCTTCCCATTCCTCTTTCAGGGGACTGGTGACTGTGCTTGGAGACGTATCCTAATCAAATCCCCCCCTCTGCCCAGGAAGCCCCTATGATTGGAATGGTTGGCCTGCATCCTTTGCAGTTAGCATGTGTGTTCCAGCCAGCTGCTGGAGGTGCCAGGTGGGGTGGTGTTTGTGTCTGTGCCTGAAGCACATTGGGCAGGTGGCCAGCATCGCGGAGCTCACACTCAGAGATCGTGGTAGAAGCAGTTGCCACTTCTGCTGCTGCTCTGGGAACCCCGACTATTCTTGGGACATTTGGAGTCCGACTCAGAAAGCTGCTGGTCTTTTGGGGACGAGGACCAATTCTGACTGTTCCTGTTTCAAATCTCACTTCCCTTTGGCCTCGGAGTTCTAATTTTCTGCCCAGAATCATGTTGCTGGTTCCTGACTGTTGGGATCCATGGCCTGGAGTAATTGCACCAAGACCCTAAAAGTCGTATTTTAGTCAGTTAAGGCAGTCCAGAAGCAGCTGCCTTTCCTCACTTCCCTCTGCTGGACACAGGGATAAGACATTCAGATGGATGAAACATGCTTTATCAGCCACGGGCGCACGTCGGCAGGAATATTATCAGTGCTGCCCACCTCTGTCCTTGCTGGGTGCTCAGGAAAGCAGTTGGGTGGCTTTTGAGTTGGGCAGAGCAGAGCCCAGAAGCTCAGGCCTCCAGCCCCTATATCTAAGACCTAGCCTCCCTGGTGGCCATGCCTCAGAGCTCCCATGGCACCGTGTGCCTAGTTTGATTGTCATATCCCTTATCTGGGCTGCAGTTGTGTTTGTCTGTCTGCCCCTGTAGATATCAGGGTAGGGCAGGGCAGGGCCTGCCCTGTTCACCTCTGGATTCTCAGGGCCCAGTAGTACTTGGCAGGATGTGGGTGCTACTGAATGTTGGCTGAATGGCAAGTGACAGCAAACCCCACAGGGTAGAGGCATAGTGCCTGCCCTCCCTCCCTCGGGGACCCTGGGCTGTTCAGGTGCAGCAGAGCCTTGGGTCCTCCAGTGTTGTGGGGGGCGAGGTACCCAAATGTGTTCTCCTCCGCGGTGGGTCCAGGGGCCTGGAGCCGTCTCCCTCAAGCCAGGTCAAAAAAATGGCTGGCCGCCACCCTCCCCATCACCTCCTCAGAGCCACACAGAATAATTGTCTCCAGGATTTGGATTTTTTTTTCACTTCCACTTCCGCATATGAGGGGGAACCCCCCAAAACAGAATTATCTTTTAAAGGGCAGGCCCCATGTAGTCCAGGCTTCCCTCACTAGGTAAGTGGTTCTAGAAACCCACTGGCATCCGTGTACCAGCTAGCATTATGATGAGAGGCTGCATTCCACCTCCATGAATTTTTTCTTGGAGATTCTTTCAACATGTTTGCCCATTTCATGATGGGTGATTTACGAGCACACCTGCCCACACCGCGCTGAATTTTTGACCAAAAATGGCATGATCCCCCGTTTCCCACCCTCCCTATTCACCTGATCTCACCCTGAGTGACTTGGTTTTTATTCCCCAATGAAAAAAGTCCTCAAAGGGAAATGTTTTGCTGATGTGGAAGAGG
>CAUYQG010039567.1:0-11825 GCA_963574415.1 Tarsius wallacei | reverse complement strand
CAGAGATCCTTCCGCCTCAGCCTTCTGAGTAGCTGGAACTACAGGTGCGCGCTACCACACCCAGCTAATTTTTGATTTATTGTAGAGATGAGGTCTCGCCAAGTTGCCCAGGCGGGTCTCGAACCCGCGGGCTCAGGCAATGCACTCACCTCAGCCTCCTCAAGCAAGGGATTACAGGCTGAGCCACCAAGCCCGGCTGGAAAATAATCTGTAAAAATCTATTTTATAAGTATGGTTTTTGTAAAGTGTCCCTTTTGTTAATTTAGGGCCATTTGCACAAAATTGTTATGAACTTAATCAATTTTTTTTTTTTTTTTTTGAGTTGGAGTCTCACTCTGTCACCCAGACTAGAGTGCAGTGGCCGCTCCGGCCACCGCAGCCTCGACCTGCTGGGCTACGGCGATCCTTCCGCCTCCGCCTTCCAAGTCGCTGGAACTACAGGCGCGCGCTACCACGCCCGGCTGATTTTTTGATTTATTGTAGAGATGGGGTCTCACCAAGTTGCCCAGGCGGGTCTCAAACACGCGGGCTCAGGCAATCCACTCACCTCAGCCTCCCAAGGCGTGGGATTACAGGCTGAGCCACCGAGCCCGGCTGAACTTAATCAATTTTTAACTTTTAATCCAAGCACATTGTTTGATCTCTAGGAGCACTATCCAGGAATAATTGCCAGTGAAATCTGAGGTACCAAGAATTTGGACTGAACTTAATCAATGAAATTGTTTAAGAGCTATAAGTTTCAGTTCAGTGAGTTGAAGTCATTCAAAATAATGTTATTGCTGTACTCTATCACCATATTCCACCTTTTAACATTAAAGTCATATATTACCAAGGAAAATTCTGAGAAATTAAATGACAGCAAATTTTGTTTGCTGAAATCAGGAGAGAGGGCTGACATTGGAGAGTTCTCTGAACATTTACTAAATTAAAACTCAACCTCTAGTTTTTCACAAAAATTTCAAAAAAATTTCAACTCAACACTTTCTGGAGCTTTAAGCACTGGAGAAAAATAATTATTTATTATTAATTCACATTAGGTAGTTATGTAGAAATATAAGTATCTTGACTTTATCATTATCTCAATGTTGTACCGAGAATGAAAACTTAAACAAATGCAGATAGAAGTGGTGACACCTTGTTCCATGACAGCTCATTCTATAGATGAGTCACTAAAATTAAAGTTTTCTTCCTGGTCGTGACTGACCCTTCTTCTGTTTGCTTCAGAATGACTCACTGCAGCCTTGGCATAGTGGCATGGCTTTTCCCAGTTCTTGGGAGTTTTACACTTAGTCATGCAATCGTGGAACTTAATGAATTTTTATTCAATATATACAAAGAATAGAAAGTCTGAAAAGCAAAAAGCAAATACAAACCCTCTTGTTATACACGCCCATATTTTGCATGAGGGTTCCAGACCAACTGCATAATAGAATAACCTGAAATTGGGCAAGTAGAGCCTCCTTAAGAGTATACTAACTTAATTTATAAGTTTACTGCCAGCTGTAGCTCCTGTTCAATTTTAATATTTGTGTCTCTACCCTGGGCAGAGATTAAGGCCATGCTGGCGTAATACTTAACCACTAAGTGGCTATATACAAAGAAGAAAGAGATGAGTTTCTTGGCACATGTCTGCAAATGTTCTACTTTCATTTCTTACCAAAATTGCCGACCAATCAGATCAAATTTTTCTTACCTCTGATGTGACTGCCTAATAATGATTGAATATATCTCATGAACTGCCTGTATTGGTATATTAAAAGAAAAGACTAAAAAACAAAGCAATACCAACTGCTTCCAAGTTTACAGTCTTGCATCTGCCACTTATTTGTGATTGGCACTCCCAAAGCGGAAACCAGATTCTTTTCCCTTGAAGCCAGTTTACTGCTCTTTGTTTTCCTGCTTGGAGTAGAAGGACTTAAGTACCATGGGCTTGTTTGGACTTTTTAAAGCATGGATCTTAATCATTGGGACATTTGTTTCTGAACTCCAGGCATCAAATAAAGGTGGAATTATTGGTCAGATGATTTAAAGTCATAGATGGGGATACCCAAGCAGCAATTTCTTTTATCAAATTGGTCAACATAAAACAATAGCTTAAAACTAAAATTTACAGCTCACTTAAAAATTGTAGAATTCAGAAAACTTGAGTTTAACTTAAAAACATTTCCCCAATGATTTGCTCATTATTAATGCCCAGAAAATATTAACTGCTACAATAAATCCTTTTTCTACTTTACTGTTCTTTTACAAGAATTGTGTTGTTATTACTCAGACAGGAATTACTTTCCCATGAGCAAGTTATTATAGATTTATCTAAATTAAATCACATTCCATTTAAAATTTTCTACCTAAGATCTTCTATTGTGCTTTTAGTTCTTTCTATTTTGGTGTGCTCACAGCTATTTACTTTTTCCATCAGGGCATTAATTTGGACATTTCGTTTAGTACTAGTCCCAATCCTATCCCTACAGAAGCCCACTGTCCCTAATTTAATGATGCATTACTAATAATTGCTTATTATTTATAGTCCATCAGTCAATTTGAGAATAATGCTAATGCGACAGAATCTTACCAATGTCTCTATTCATTTTTATTTTCTCCAAATCTCAGGAACTTGAGGAAGCTGCTTACAGTGATCTTTATTAAATAGTCTTTACTCTTGTTTTAGAAAGAAGATGGCATATTTGTGCCATTTTTATTTGCCTAATGTAAAATTATGTGGTTTGAATTGAAGTCCTCAACATAAAGCATCATCTAGTGCAAAGAAGAGGGGAGATTCGCCATTAGATTTTGAAGAACTTGTCATATTTATTACCCTAGGTGTGTCACTAAACTTTTTTTTTTGGCCTTAGTCATCTCCAGATCACTTTCCCTTCCACCCAACTTTGTAGACAGAAACTGGGATAGAATGGTAACTCAACTCTATGATATAGTGACATGAAATAACAGATATAAATGAGTCTGGAGAATCAAAACTATCTATATGCAATCTTTTTACAGAAAGACGACTTTGCTGATCCACTCCTTAGAGGATATGCATTGTAGGAGCTCTGACTGACACCTTTATGCTATTTTGCCCATTTCTCGCAATAATAATGGCATATATGTTTACCGCACGTGTGGTATGTACCTGCTTGTTTCACTTGTAAAATAAAAATATTAGTTATCTTAAGGGAATATTTTCACATAAAACTCATTGTTATTAAGGTAATATGTTAAGCTTCAGAGCACAGATTTCCAAGGTCACTTAGATAGGAATTATTGGAGGAAAGTTAGGCTCGTCAAGAAAGAAGTCTCGGGAGTCTGCTACAGAGCATGCTCCATAGGAACTTGCTCCCTCAGTCATCCCCTGGCTCTCTAATGCTGGAAATCCTCCCTCCTCCTCCTTCTCAGTTCCCACAAAATTCCAGTAAGCAAAAGCATTCTCCTTCTTTCACAAAAAGCATTGGCTTGGCCCTCCTATTTGCAATGCTTAAACTTCTGAATATCTATTATTTCCATCTTTGTGACCATTCAGCTCCCACATGAGTGAGAACATGTGGGGCTTGGTTTTCCGTTTCTGAGTCCGTTCACTGAGGATGTTGATGTCCAGCTCCATTTATGTTGCTGCAAAGGACATGATTTCATTCTTTTTTTATGGCTGTGTAGTATACCATGATGTATATATATCACATTTTCTTTATTCAGTCAATTGTTGGTGGGCACTTAGGTTGGTTCCATGATTTTGTTATTATGAATAGTGCTGCAATGAACATATGAGTACTGGTATCTTTTCCATATATTGATTTCTGTTCCTTTGGGTAGATGCCAGTAGTGGGATTGCTGGGTCAAATGGTAGTTCTATTTTTAGTTCTTTGAGAAATCGCCACACTGTTTTCCATTGAGGTTGAACTAGTTTACAATCCCAGCAACAGTGGATAAGTATTCCCTTTTCTCCGCAACTGCGCCAACATCTGTTGTTCTTTGACTTTCTAACGATGGCGTTAGGGGGGTGGGGTAGAGTTCAGGAACTACATATGGGGCACAATGTTCACTATCTGGAGAATGGGCCACCTGAGACCCCATCCTCATTATTACACAACATGTTCATGTGCCCCAAAATCTAAAATTAAAAAAACACATTGAATATCTGACCTGGAACCGGTGTTACTCATTTCTGCAGTCTTTTATCCAGTTTCTAGTCTTTACCATTCTTAGGAAACAGCTCTTATACAAATCCCCTGTATCTTTTATGGATGGAGTTGTGAAGCAGTAAATATGATGAAGTTTTGAAGAGTCACCTGGGAATGTGTGTTCTTCCAGATTGGGCTCACAGTACCGAGGGATGCTTACCTTTTAGTGGTCTTTTTGCAAGATAGTCAGATGGGTGCCACTGCTAAAAGATAGCCTAGAATGCCATAAATTCTCTGGAACCTGGGAATTCCTCAAAGCAAGTCCAGTTTATAGATTCATACATTCATAAACAGAAAACTGTTAGGGCCCTGAGATGAGATACAGATTTCCTGATCCAATAGCCAAAAATCCCACCAAGTTCTGGGATCAATTGGAGCAGCAATAAATAAGCTGTTTTCCTGAGGTGAGTGGAATGCCTGAGCCCGCGGGTTCAAGACCTGCCTGGGCAACTTGGTGAGACCTCGTCTCTACAATAAATCAAAAAATTTGCCGGGTGTGGTAGCACGCACCTATAGTTCCAGCTATGGAAGGCTGAGGCGGAAGGATCACCGGAGTCCAGCAGGTAGAGGCTGCAGTGGCCGGGAGTGGCCACTGCACTCCAGTCTGGGCGACAGAGTGAGACTCCAACTCAAAAAAAAAAAAAAAGCTGTTTTCTCTCTAAGTTCTAAGACTAGACCAGTAGTGGTAGGTTCAGGATTCCAAGAGAAAGCCCAAGGAAACTGCAATGCCCTCTAGGCTATGTGAATTGACACTGCCACTGTCTTTCTATTCTTAGTGTAATGGAGGCCATTCCCTATGCCCCACTTTGTGTGAATGAGAAAAATGCCAAGCAAAAGCTTTAAGTTACTCAACAACCTGAAAATGATTCAGGATACAACCTCCATAACAAACAAGCATTTGCTCTTGAAATTTTGAGAAAACAAGAAAGTAGTTGAGGAATGCAAACCTTTGTTAGATTAAACGAATGAAATAAATTTCTAAGTATTATGAACACATATATTACATAAATCTCAAAAAAACGGTAACAAGAATGGTTAAAGAAAGAGGAAATGTTGCACATTACGAAAGGTGGCCAGCCAAGACAGAGAAATAGAAAGTAGCTTGATGGAAATCTTGAGCTTTTTGAAGGCTATTGTGAACTCTGCCAACTAATAGGAGAATAGGAGGTCACACTGTGAAATTAATAGCCAGTAAATTTAGAACAAATAAAACATAAATGCTTTTGCACAGCGTTTAAGCAGCCTCTGGCACTGACAACTGCAGGAGACCAGAGAGCTAAATGCTGTTGAGGCAAAATTAAAGAAGATCAGAGTAACATTGTCATTCTTACAATCATCATTTGTAGTTAGTTGGATGATGATTCGGGTGACTTCATCCTTTGCTTTAGAATTTAATTATGATTGCACTTTGAGGAAAAGCTAATAAGAATACAAGACAAACAGCAAGAGTAGAAGAAGATAAGGACCCCTCTCTGTGAGACTGCCCTTCATTATTGAACACAGGGAAAGTGTTAGATGATGCTGACAACCACCAAGTTTCAGAATCTTGCAGATAGGTGGATAGCACAAACCTGGAGAAGTTTGCATATTCAAATGTCCCATCTTCAGTCAGGGCAACACACAATATTTTGTTGGGTTAGAATTCTTCTAGTTTACGTTTGAAGAGGAAGATTTTTATTATGCATCGCCAATCCAGTGTTTAACAAATCATTGTTTTCTTCTGTCTGTTCATCCTACCTGGGGCCCCATAAACAGTATCTTTGGCAACTACAGAGTTTGATGATGATGCTATCAGTATATTGTACTTTGTCATTTTTCATAGCACAGGAGCAGTAACACCTCGAGTAGACAAAATATGCTCCACCTAAGATCATTTGTACATTAAGTATTGCAGCCATGAAGCCCTAATCCCAGTCCAAAAAATGAGTGACTTCACAAAGTGAGTTTTAAGTGTGACTTTTTGTTTTATTGCTGGCTATAATCAACACCAAGCCATTGATTATCACAATTTTTTAATGCATAAGTGATGAACAGAAGGATCTGTGGGTCTCTCTTGTTGCTTCTCCACCCACAGGATATTATTGTCAGGTTGAGTTAATGTTCTACTAAGAATTACTTAGAGTGATGAGAGGTAAAAAGATAGGGACATTTAATTCTTCATTAATCTCATCCTTGCCATAATTAGCAAAGGTGTAAATATTAACACCTCTGTTTTTAGACATGAGTTGAAACTATCATGCATAAACTTGCTGCCACGGAGGCCACATTCTTCAAAAACAGTGGCACCTGACCATTTCACCTAGCATTTTAATTTGTTCATATTTTGGCTGCCAAGCATTCTGCTTTGCTGCTGTTATATTATAAACAATTTAGTTTCATTAGTTTGTATTTTTTAAAACTACCATTACAATTGTTAGGTTGAAATTAAACAATATGCTTTACTGGTTATTCTTTCTCTCTTTTTTCTTTTTAAATACAGTTGCCCCCACTCCGTTCCCCAATAAATATATTTTTTTATTTTAGTATTTTCATTGTAATTATGGTTATAATTGACAGCTTTATAATACCAGGGGGCACAGTTGAGGTCTCTTTCTCTTTTCAAACCCTCTTTTCGATCCACTGCAATGACTGTTTTTCTTTGTTTCTTTGCTGTCTGAGAAGAGGCAGAAGATCAGAGAGAGTTCCTGGCGGTGGTAGAATATTACATTCCATTGTAACTAGTAGTTTATATAGACTGTGCAACTAAGTATTCTATGAAAACAATTGAAAATGACTTTTCTTTTTCCTGTGCAAATCCAATGTTTTTATAAATCTGGAGGAAAGCCTTATGGTTCTGAAATCTGAAATATTTGTATCCACTTTTTAATTGTTGATGTGCTGATGTCAAACCACCACGCTGGATATTTTTAGTACCTATCCCCATGACTGATGGTGTGTGTAGAAATCACAAGTAAGGGTATCACTCCTGGCAGAACTGGAGTGAATTAGAAATTCCGTTTTCAAGACATTTTAAAATATTCACTTTTTAACCTCCTTTTAAAGCTACCTCTTGCTGTATTTTGCAAGGGTGGGGATTTAATGCATGACGCCTACACATGTGTACATAATATTCTCTACCTTTTGTCTTTAATATTCCTTGGTTTTTAATTATTAAAGATAAGTATTTGAATTATAAATATTCTAGTTATACAGGAATAGGCAAAGCAGGCATATACCCTCAGGCAAAATTCTTCCATTATCCATAATCCTTCTGCCTCCTGCCTCCATTTCTCTGCTTCCTATCTTTATGTCGCCTCAAAAAACACACAGAGGCATTCTTTTAAACCAAGCTTCTCCTCCCCACTTAAACCATAGAAATCCCTTCTCAATATGTATAGGGGCCTCTTCCTTGAAGTGGGATGTCATACTTGTCCTAAATATAATAAAGTGCTATCTTCAAGGCATTCTGCATCCAAAACACTCCCCAGAAACCTGCCGAGCCCTCCCATCTAACCAGTCTGAATGTCACAAATCATAGCCCAGAAACTGCTTTATAGTGAATCATTAACATTGTCAGGAATGACTTGGCAGAGAAAAAAAAGCTTTCCATTAGAGAACTGAGGGAGAATATACAAATGACAGCATTGTCATTTCATGCCTATTGTTTTATAAAGCTCAGAACTGATTAGTAAGAGTTTATTACAGAGGAAAATGACTGTGTATTTCACATGAAGTATGTATTTATGTTGGGTATTTTTATCTATTTTCCTCTTACATTTTAGAACTTCATAGTCTATTTTAAATAAGTTTTGTTTTCAAAATTGTGCTTGCGGCTCTGAGGGAAGTTGTGTAGGATAAGCAAAGGTGCACAAAATGGATACATAAATATATGCAAAACAGCTGACCGGATTATTTGTAAGTGAAAAGCCTTTTTTGTGACCATTTGCTTGTGATTTCAGTCCTTCTGATTCTTTTGTTGTTGTTGTTGTTGTTGTTGTTGTTTTTGAGTTGGAGTCTCACTCTGCCGCCCAGACTGGAGTGCAGTGGCCGCTCCCGGCCACCGCAGCCTCGACCTGCTGGGCTCCGGCGATCCTTTCGCCTCAACCTTCCAATTAGCTGGAACTACAGGTGCGCGCTACCACACCTGGCTAATTTTTTGATTTATTGTAGAGATGAGGTCTTGCTTGCCCAGGCGGGTCTCGAACCCGCGGGCTCGGGCAATCCACTCACCTCAGCCTCCCAAAGGCGCGGGATTACAGACTGAGCCACAGAGCCCGGCTTAGTCCTCCTGATTCTTTTGCCCAGCAGGGCTGACCAAAATGGACTGGAATCTGCACCAAGGATGGGCAAGAATGAGTTCCTTTGAGTGTTTCTGTCTTTGATGGCGGGTCTTGTATTGCTTTCTGAAGTTGGAGGCAAGCAGGGTTTGGAATCATTTGTTGCTTATATTCATCCGAGCTCACGTTCTCCATCATTAGAAGAACTAATCAAGGTTCTATTATCTAAAGTTCCTTTGCCTCCTTTACCTTGCACGGACATGAATAGTGGATGCAGTGGTATGCTACCCAGATTCTTTTTTGTTTGTTTGCTTCAAAGATAATTCTTAGATATTTTTTACCATTGCATAGGACCACTGGTGGACATGCTAATTGCTTTTCAAATGCATTATTATTTTTTATTAAATGGTGAATGACAGATTATTCTGTGTTGTGGACAAGAAAAAGGAAATGCAATGATTTGCTCAGGATCAGATAGCTATTTAGTAAGTGACAACGTTGTTAACTGTCTGCCACCACCTGGTAATACATTTGCTACTCATTCTTTCATATAGACTATGTTTAGGATAGAGGTCATAATGTGTTCTTTCTGAGATTTGCTACCCAGATTTTTACTGGGCTGGAGCCACTTATTCCCCCAGCACCACAGTATTTCTTAAAATTGGCTTACTGTGGAGTCCTTCCTTTCCTAGGAATTACTCTCATTTAAAGGAAGCTAGCATACCCTTCCGAAGGGCCAACCTGAATCCAATGTTGGAGCAATACCTCAATTTGAAATATTTCTGATGGACCACCCAGTTTCAGAAATTCACAGAGATTAGATGAGGCCACAATGCAGTTGTGACTACACGATAGTTCAACATCTCTCTCTGACAAGTCTTGATCCTTTCACTCCCTTCATGTGTCTTGTATGAAAGCATTCTCTGATAAACCACAAATCTCAGACTCAGTGCATGTTTTACAGAAAGTTCAACCTATGACAGTTGATAATGGGGATCAATGCTCTAAAATGAGATTTTGGAGTAGAATTATTTGCTGGCTGATTGATCATTAGAACCCCATCCCTGGTGGTTGGCCGTGGAATATAGCAGTGATGCAACTGGTAAAACTTTCAGTTATGCTGATTTGTGATGGGACATCAGGAAAATGAAATGCATTGAAAGATACAATATCTCAGGTGTTTGAGAGTTTAAGGGTAGATAGCTAAATGACTATAGAATTGGATAGCCGTTGTTGCAAACTATCCCTATCCATGCATTGGAGAAGTCATAAAAGGTTAGGGTGATTAATCACCAAATTAAGGTGAAGTATAAAAGCCAGAGGGTCTCACTGGCATCATATAGAGATGTCCATCTCTTGCAGCTGGAGAGTGAAAAATGTGAGGATTTGACCCAGGACTTAATAATATGAGTAGATTATCCCCAAGGTAGGCAGGATTTTTTAACCTCCAAATTGTTTCTGCCAAGATTTATGCCCTAATTTGTACCCTGGGTCAACATGCTTCAAAATTTTGAATCATCAGATTCCCTTGAACTCTCTCAGTCTTCAGAAGTGGCCCACTCCTCCTTGTTAAAAGTGAATGCTTCTCCTTGAAGAAACACAGAGGTCTCTGACCAATTAGACAACATGAGTCCCTCCCCTCAGAATCTGCCCTAGATTCAGTCACAGAACATTCCAGCTAGGAAAGTGTTGGGCCTGAGGAGCTTGAAGATCTAGCCATTACATACCTGGAAGGCCCAAAAGAGAATGTGGAAACTGGACCCTGAGGGTGCTGAATTAGAAGGCAGAATACAAAGATTGTAAAAAAGGAAAGAATTTTTTGATACGGGTATACTATCCTGAAAGAGGGATATAACTCTTGGTTAAAGACCCCAATAGAAGAAGTTAACTTGGTGCTATAACGGCACTTTGAAGCTTAAGGAGGGTGATGGCTCTTATCAAGAAAGTAGAAAGTGCCTTGGCAGACGGTAGAAGAGGCACTCAAAAGCTCCAGCAAAGTAAAAATACCATAGTGAATATAGCATGCCAGAAAATGAAACACTTGAATGTGTTTCATGCAAGGGCCTAGAAGAAACTCTGTTTACCAAAATAATAAGTTGATGAATGGGACATGAGTATCACTGACATGCTTGGTGGCTTCCCAGTGTAGGTCAAAGCTCATGGTCAAAGATGCTGTTACAGATATAGGTTTCTTGATAGCAAAAGTGATGATAAGATACAGAAATAATAGAGGACAGGTAGTGATACCTCACCACATCAGCACCAAAGAATGTACAACTATCATGAGTGACAAGGTTGGAGTAGCAGCCAGGGAGTTGTCACCTGCAGAGAGCTATGGAGGTGGTTTATAGAACCCAGGTCACATTGGAAAAGATAGAGGGGGAGTTGACAAGAGCATTGGGCAATCTATAACACAAAGGATTCAGGGATGGATGGTCATAATGCTGAAAGCAACTCTTCCAGTGAAAATTCTTGATCCCTTGCTTGATTTCTAGAACCGAGTCAGTTTTCAGACTCAGAATTTTCGAGGAAGGTCTCTACACCATCATAAAAGGTACATTCAGTAATGATTCTCTCAGTCCTTTCCCAGAGGAAGCTCTGGCCCATTTACTTGGGTAACTCCTGGGGAAGCAGAAGGACCAGATATTTTAAGGACTGGTGATCTAGAAACCCAAAGCATCATTATTACCCACTTAGCGTGAGGATATTTAGGGCCAGGACATAAAGTTCTGGCTTAAGTCCCAGTTCAGGATAGGTCCACTAGGTCCATGAACCAATGTAGGGGTCATTTTTTTCCAGTTCCAGAACGTATATTCAGAATGGACATTGATTGATATTTGGTAGAACTACCACTTTTTTTTCTTGGTCTGTAGGGTTAGACCCATTATAATTGCAAAGCCAAGTGGAAGACTCTGAAACTGCCCTTCCTCACAGACAATGTAGCAAATAAGAAATAATTATAAAATTATTATATATTGGGATCAATGGCAATTGTTTTTTCTGAGTTGTGATCTTACTCTTTTGCCCAGACTGGAATACAGTGGCATTATCCTAGCTCACCACAAGCTCAACCTCCTGGGCTTAGGTGGTCCTTCGGCCTCAGCTTCCTGAGTAGCTGGGACTACAGGCTCACACCAATTTTCTGATTTTTTTATAGATACAAGATCTTGCTATGTTGTTTGCTGCTCTCAAATTCCTTGACTCAAGCAATTCTCCTGCCTTGTCCCCCCCCCCCCCCCCCCGGCGGGGCTTACAGGTGTTAGCCCCCCATCCAAGCCCAAAGGCAAAAATTAAAGGCCCACTTTTTTTTCTTGGTCTGTAGGGTTAGACCCATTATAATTGCAAAGCCAAGTGGAAGACTCTGAAACTGCCCTTCCTCACAGACAATGTAGCAAAT
>CAUYQG010039566.1:0-40126 GCA_963574415.1 Tarsius wallacei | reverse complement strand
TTTTTTTGGATACGATTTGCTAGATTCTTGTTGATGATTTTTGCATCTATGTTCATAAGGGATATTGGCCTGTAGTTCTCTTTCTGTGTTGGATCTTACCCGGTTTGGGAATCAGTGTAATGTTAGCTTCGTAAAATGACCTGGGGGGAATTCCATCTTTCTCAATTGCCTGAAATACTTACAATACAACTGATATCAGCTCCTCCTTGTAGATTTTACAGAATTCTGCTGGAAAGTCATCCAGTCCAGAGCTTTTTTTCTAGTAGTAGTTTTCACATGACAGAGTCATTTTCCTGGGTTATTATGGGCCTATTTAGTGTCTCGGTGTCTTCTTGTTTTAGTCTGGGGATGGTGCGTGAGGTCAGAAAGTTCTGCATTTCATCTAGGTTTTCAAGTTTGTTTCTATATAGGTGTACATAGTAATCTCTGATAATCTTTTGTATTTCTTTGGGGTCAGTTGTGATTCGATCTTTTGTATTTCTGATTGTGTTTATTTGGGCTTTTTTTCTCTTTTTCTTGGTCACTCTGGCTAGGGACCTCTCAATCTTGTTAATTCTTTCAAAGAACCAACTTTTTGTTTTGTTGATGTTTTCTCTGGTATTTTTGTTCTCTATGTCCCATACTTGAGCTCTTTTTTTGTGATTGGGATTTTTCTGCAAAAGTTGGACTTTTGTTGGTCTTATTTTTCTAGCACCTTTAGGTGAATTGTTAGGCTCTTCACTTGTGATCTTTCCATTTTATTGATGTATGCTCGTAGAAATATAAATTCCCCTCTTAGAACTGATTTCATGGCATTCCAGAGGTTTTGGAAGATGTTTCTTCATTTTCATTTGGGAAACAGAATTTTAAAGATGAGTTGTCTGAATGGGTTTTGGCCCTTCTGGAATTTTCTTTCAAATCTTATTATATATAAAGATGCTAATAAGTCTACTACCAGTAGTAAAGAGAGTACTAATAGTTTATGGTATTATCTGACAAAAAAATACACAAAATATTATCATTGGATAGTTCTCATCAACCTCATATGGTAACATTATAAGAAACTACATAACTCATGTGATACTTGTAAACACATTTGTCAGACTAACAAGTATAATGAGATTGTCTGGTTGCTCCTAGTGTTGCTAGGTAAAGTAGGAAAAGAAAAGAACAAACTCAAGGAATCAAATTATAAGCTTAAGTGCCACATAAATGATCAACAATCTTCCATGTGTGCCTAAAAGGAGATCCTTATGCCCTGTAGCTCAGGGCTGAGGTTGCTGAAAATTAAACCAAGAAATTTATCTATGACTTGATGAATACAAGAGAGACTATGATACAAGTTTAGTCACCAAGTTTACATGTTGTCTACTATTAAAGTGAAGGCATTGATTGTGAAGAAATGGGATTCTGAAAGTTGAAATAGAGACATGTGGGAAGACCCTAATGAAGTTGAGAATATTTAACTCCTAAATTTTAAATGATTTTTACCAGTAGAAACAGTCTTTCTACCCATAGTGAAGCATACATTCTACTCCTATTTGAGGGAATTAACGATGCTTGCATTGTCTGAGGAAACTGTAACAGTCTCTCCTGAGACAACCACCCAACAAAACAATAATGGCTTTTTCCCCCAACTCTGATCCCCCTTTGGTTTTAGAATTATATCTAGACAAGTTCTATCAGGTGCCTAAAGTTGAAATACATACCCTCAAAAGTAAAAATAGAATAATATGGTTTGGATAGTTGTCCTTTACCAATCTCATGTTGAAATGTGATCCCCAGTGTTGGAGATATACCCAACGATTTGATCATGGTTGTGGATTCCTTATGAATGGTTTGTGGCTATTCTTACAGAAGTGGGTGAGCTCTCACTCTGTGAGTTCACATAAACATTGATTGTTAAAAAGAGCCAGAAACCTCCTTCTCTCTCTTTTGCCCCTGCTCTCACTATGTGAGATGCCTGCTCCCTCTCTTCCTTCCACCATGATTTTAAGCTTCCTGAAGCCTCACTAGTAGCCCAGATGATACCAGCATCATGTAGAATCACAAGTCAAATAAAGTTATTTTCTTTATAAATTACCCAGCCTCGGGTATTCTTTTATAGCAATGCAAAAACAGACTAATACAGAGGAGGTAAGTTTACTTCAAAAGAACTACTTAAGTTTACTAACTTATACTGATCAAAATACAAGGAATTTATGTGGAAGTAGATACTAAGGGTGTGGGATAATGATGAAAGGAAAATAAAGTTGGATCAAGTTGAATTATTGATATGCACCTGCTATGCAGAGCTTCTGCATTAATGTTGCAGCTGAAAGAGTTAGAAAAAAGATACAAGTTCTAACAGTTTGCTTGGCTAGCTAAAACATTGACCAAAAAGAAGCCCATGATTGATGCAAGTTAGAAATGCTAGAGCTGCTTTGGTTTAATGTAGAGGAATAAATTCCAAGACTTAATGATATTAAAAAGTTGGAGTGGATTTAACACCAGCTCATCCACCATGGAAGGGTCCAGAATATAAACCTTTCACCGTGATTGTGAGAAATACATTTGCAAGGTGAGCTCAGACATTCTTGAAGAGCTTTTTGTGATGGATCTTCAATGTAAGCCAAACTCACAGGGGGAATGCAGTCACTGAATTGGGAAACCTAAGTGCAATAGTAATAATTGAATTCTTGGGTGGCAGAAACAAAGAGGAGGCACTAAACTACCAAAGACAAGGTAGATGTGGCTTCTGTAATCTTGTAGACCTATCAAATTGGCTAATTGTAGTGTCATAGAAATAAAAATAGTAAAATAATAGAAAGCAATTTGCTCTTAGCTGACAAGGCTAGCAATACACCTTCACTGTTCTATCTCAGGCGTATATTAACTATTCAGTCTATGTCATAACTTAGTTTGCAAGGACCTGGATCACCTAATGCTTCCACAAAATATCACACTGGTCAGTTTTATTGACGACATTATGCTATGTGATCCTAGTGAACAAATATCAACTACTCTAGACTTATTGATAATACATGTGCATATCAGTAGATAGAAATTGAATTCATTGAAATTATGGGGTCTTCTACCTCAGTGAAATTTATAGAGGTCTAGTGATGTGGTACTCTAGGGTGGTGGATAAGTTTTTGAATTCTGCAACCAAAATTGAAGCACAATACTTGGTAGACCACTTTGTTTATGGGTGCAACATGCCTCATTTGACTCTGTTACTCCTACTCATTTACCCAGTGACCTATGAAACTGTCAGTTTGAGGAGAACCTATTTAGTAAATACTGATGGGAAAACTGGCTGACCACATGCAGAAGATTCAAACAGGACCCCTCTCTATCCCCATACACAAAAATTAACTCTAAATGGATCAGAGACCTAAATGTAAAGCCTCAAACCATAAGAACTTTAGAAAATGTAGGACACACCCTTATTGAAGTTGGAACTGGCATCCAATTCCTGAGCAAAACCCGAAATACACGGGCCGTAAGACATAGATAAGTGGGACCTCATTAAACTGATAGGCTTCTGCAAAGACAAAGAAACAATCAAGAGAGCAGGGAGACAGTCCACAGACTGGGAAAAAGTATTTGCCAACTCCATGTCTGACAATGGCCTAACATCTAGGATCTACAAGGAACTCAAACGTGCTGAAAAGAAAAAAAAAACAACAAACCATTACAAAGTGGGCAAAAGATATGAACAGACACTTCTCAAAAGAAGACATATGAGCAGCCAACAGATACATGAAGAAATGTTCAACCTCACTAGTCATCAAAGAGATGCAAATTAAAACTACACTGAGTTACCACCTAACTCTAGTCAGAATGGCCATTATCAATAACTCAAAAAATAACAGATACTGGAGAGAATGTGGTGAAAAGGGAACACTTCTACACTGTTGGTGGGAGTGTAAACTAGTGCAGCCTCTGTGGAAATCAGTGTGGTGATTCCTAAAAGCTCTAAAAATCGACCTTCCATATGACCCTGTAATCCCCCTACTGGGAATATACCCTGAAGAACTCAAATCACTCTATTAAAAAGATACCTGCACACGTATGTTTATTACAGCATTGTTCACAATAGCAAGATCATGGAACCAGTCATGCCGTCCATCAAAAGAGGACTGGATAAAAAAAAATGTGGTACATATACACAATGGAATATTACGCAGCCATAAAAAAGAACAAAATCATAAATTTCGCAGCAACCTGTATGGAATTAGAGTTTATAATACTGAGTGATCTCTCAGAAAAACAAAGATCTGAGTACCAAATATTCTCACTCATAAGTGAACCTTGAACAACTATCATAATACTACAAGAAAGGGATTGACAGTGGTGGGAAACCATGGGGGGGAGGTAGGGAGGGGAAGGGAGGTGGGAATAACGGTAGTCAATATCTGTCTGCGGACAGGGGGCACACCTCATCAACAAGGGTACCTGCACAATGCATATTTGTATACCTAACCCTTAACTGTACCCCACAATTAAAAAATATATATATATATAATTTAAAAAAAGAGTCCATATTTAGCTAGAATCTTCAAAAAGGAATGGATACTTTCAAGTGGAAGAAAGTGTGCGAGTTCCTTGATAGAGGAGTGTTTTTCCTGGCAGATGACATGTTGTGGCTTTGTGTAGAAATGCCTAAATGTCCCATTTATTTCTTGTTTCACTTAAATTTTTTCCTTCTTAAAAATAGGATGAATAAGGGTACTCACACTTTACCTGTATGATTACCACATATGTATATCCCTAAACCTCATTTGTATCCCACATTTTAAAAATAAAATAATTTTTAAAAATGGGATAGATAATAACAATGACTGATTATTATAGGAAAAGGTGATTAACTAACAAAGTTGAACTTATTTGAAACTCTTGGAGAAGACTGCTTTGGAAGAAAAGTCTTGTGAGTGTTAAAACAATTATCCTTTTTCTAAACAGTGACCTTTCTGATGATTGTAAGTAAATTCTGGGACTTGAATCCCTCTTCCTCCATTTTAAAAATTAGATGCTATACCTATGTCTCTTGTATAGAGCTACCAATTTTGGAGTCCTTGTTGAGGCTGGATGTCACTAGAAGTCACCTTCTAATGGTTTCCTGATACTACTAACATTATAGAGCAATTCACAGTCCAGGAAGGTCTTTCACAGCAGGTGTCTTCTTGGATCATATAGCAACCTGATGAAGAAGGTTGAGGATTAGCGACCAGGGGCTTGGGGTTTGCAGTTCAGTGATTTTGCCATCCAGTGAGTTCAAGACTCCTGACTCAGCTTGTCTGTGCTTCTTCTCCCATCCCTCCATACCCACCTGAGGATGGGGTCAGTATCTGCTTGGCATTATTGCCTCTCCTCAACCCCCGGTCCCCATATTTATGGTGATTGGGTCTATGCCTCAGAGGAGTCCTCTCATTTGAACTGTGGCATCTTAAGCTTCTATGTGACTATTTTGAAAATGTTGTTTTTAAAATTCATTTATTTTATTGTTATTATTTTTTGAGTCGGGGTCTCACTCTTTTGCCCAGACTGGAGTGCAGTGGCATGATCCCTGCTCACCACAGTCTCCACCTTCTGGGCTCAAGTGATCCTTCTGCCTCAGCCTCTGTAATAGCTGGGACCACAGGTATGTGCCACCATGCCTGGTGAGTTTATAATTTTTTTTTTTTTTTTTTTGTAGAGACAAGGTCTGGCTATGTTACCTAGGCTGGTCTTAAACTCCTGGGCTCAAAAATCTTCCTGTCTTGTCTCCCAAAGTGCTGAGATTACAGGTGTGAACCAACACACCTGGCTGAAAATGTTCTTAATGATGGATTTAGAGTTTTCTTTCTTTTTTCTTCTTTTATCTGTTTCTCTTCATTTCTTAGAGGGTAGAAAGAGTGGGGATAGTGAAAATGAAACATTATTTAAAAAATCCATTGACTTGGCCATTTTCCAGTCATAATCCAACAGTGTGGCACATGGGTAGATGCTCGCAAAGAGCTGATGAATTAGTGAATAAATAACAACACCCACATTCACACTGGTGTGTGTGGTTGTAGAGTGTGAACTCTGGAGCCAGACTATCTGGCTTTGAGTCTCAGAGATTCCATTTAGTAGCTGGGAGATCTCAGGCAAATTATTTAATTTCTCTGCCTCAGTTTTCTTATCTGTAAAGTAGGGATGAAATACTCTCTACCTCTTAAAGTTGGTGCAAGGTTAAGTGAGTTAGTAAACGATAAGGGCTGAGAATAATGCCTAACACATATCAAACACTCAATAAATTCTATTAAATTATATTTCCTTATATAACCTCATCTTATTCCAACAGCCACTTGATGACATAACTGTGACAGGTATTTCTGGAAGGAACAGCTGAGGAAGCTCAAGTTCACAGGACTAGTAAGTAGTTGAGAGATGTCTAACATTCAGTTCTGATTTCCAGGTCTGATTTTCTAGATTAAAGTAATTTGTTGAGTTTTGAAGATGATTAAAAGACATTTAAGAATTCACTTTGATTTCAGCAAAGGTTATGGGTCTTATGTAAGGTCAAAATCACTTTCTGTAGTTGAATGAGGTGAAAAGAGGTTGAAAGATAATTTCTGGCACTGCAGAAATAACGAGTCCTTATCAAAACACCTCAGTGCCTCTGGGGAAGAGCAAAGAAGCAGTTTAGAATAACCCAGGAAGAGAATTAATCAATCCGATTTAAAATGGAAGAATACTTTCTTTATTCTTAGTGTTAGCACTGAGCTTTTGCTGAAAATTCACTTTGCTCTAAAATGGCCTAATTTTTCCTTTTAATTTGCATTTCCTTCCTGCCCAGATGCAACTGGCAGCAGCCCAGTGGTAGTCCCACGGAAACAACTGCGCTCCTGCACTTCGATTTGGATCTTGGAACTGTCCTTTTACATGTGTTTCTCTGCATAATTTGTCAAATATTGCACATGCCACACCCAAATTCTGCCAACAAAGAACAGGAAGTTTGGGCCATCCTTCTGGACTTACTGTTATATTAGGGTTTTCAGCAACTAGAATCAAGCTCTGGTGAAAGTATGAACACATTAACAGTTGGGAATCGTGCTCAAGGCTTCAGGGCAATGAATACGAAAAAACCGAGCAGCCAGGAGACTTGGGCACATTATTTATACATTTGGTGAGCTCATTCACTTGCCCAGGGAAATCAGGCAGCGTCGAAGCCAGCCCAAGGTTAATTTTGTTTTCTTCTCAGCCAGGAACAGGGTGTGCTGTTACACAGAGAGAGGAATGGGGACTTTTTAATTGGGAGACATAAAGAGATATTCCAATCGCTGGAGGTCAACAGAAATGCTTTCAGATTTTAAAATCGTGCTGTGTTCACAGTTCAACGCAAAGTCCTTCAAATTGCTAGTGTTCAAGAACCCTGCATTAACTGGTTAGAAACAGAAGAGGGCACCTCACCACTCCTTATGCCAGATTTATTTATTCATTTTTGAAGAATGAAAAGGAAACTGGCCTTTGAATGAAAATGAAAAACACTTCCTTTTCCTAATGAATGAAGGAAAGGGTTCTGTTAACATTTTCAAAAGCTTAATTAAATACAAGTAAAATGCTGTATTCGCCTTCTGGTTTCAAGGGATCTCAGAGTTTTAGTTAGAGGCTAGCTTTCTTAAAGGGGGACAAAAAACAAACTCAGAATTATTCTTTGGAGGGCAGGCCTCTTGTAGTACAGACTTCCCTCACTAGCTAAGTGTTCTAGGAACCCATTGGCATTAGTGTGCCAGCTGCGTTTGGCTTCAGTGAATTTTCAGGGGGAGATTCTTTCAACCGTGTGCCCATTTCATGATGGGTGGTTTATAAACAACCTGCCCACACCCTGCTGAGTTTTCAGCAGTTTTTGACCAAAAACATCATGACCCCCATGCCCTCCCTATTCACAGGATCTCACCCCCTGTGACTTTTGTTGTTGTTGTTTCCTTCTATGGAAAAAGTCCTCAAAAGGAAACATTTTGCCAACATGGAAGAGGTGAAACAAAAAACCGGCAGAAGCACTAAAATGGATGCATTCAAAAACTGATTTGAGCAGTGGAAAAAGCATCTCCATAGGGATATTGTGTCAAATGGAGAGGACTTATAAGGTGACTGAAGTTTAAACATGTAAGAATAAATACACACATGCTTATCATTAAGTTCTGGGGGTTTTGTGTCCCCCTTGTATTATAAAGCAGCTGTCAGATACAATCCATTGAGGTTTAAAGCAAAGAAGCACGTGGACAACCCGCCTCCTCTGGCTAGCTATTCAGCTCATCGGGTGAAGCCTCCTTTCATCTTACATTCAAATCCCAGTTTTTCTCAAAATCAAATCTTTCTAAGCATCTGTGAATCTTCTAAATTGTATGCAGAATGTGCATTCTTCTAGAGGAGGTTTGAAACTTGAATCAAATTAACCTACCCTCTTTCCTGAGTTAAATACCTAGGAAGTTTCGTGCTTAATTCTACTTTATACTAATTGGTTCTTTATGTTTTGTCATGATAAATACAATTACAATGAAGATCTCAGGGCTTGCCTAATAATTTAAACCACAACCATTATGGAATATAGCAACAAACCTTTTGAAAGTCTTGATACTCTTTGTATTAAATTCTAGTCAGTGGTCTGGCATGATGGCTCACACCTGTAATCCTAGCACCTTGGGAGGCTGATGTGGGATGGTCACTTGAGCCCAGGAGTTCGAATCCAGCCTAAGTAACATAGTGAGACCTCATCGCTATAAAAAAACAAAAACAAAAACAAAACAACAAACAAACAAAATCCTAAAAACAAAATATGAGCCAGGTGTTGTGGTACATGCTTATAGTCCCAGCTATTCAGGAGGCAGAGAAAGTAGGATCACCTGAGTTCAGGAGGTAGAGGCTGAAGTGAGCTGTGATTGTGCCACTACACTCCAGAATGGGTGACAGAATGAGATTCTGCATTAAAAAAAAGTTATAGTCAGAGCCATAAAAGAAACTTATTCATCTATTCTAATAACTTTGATTACTGACGCCAAAGGAAAGCAGTGATTTACCATGGGTCACCCAGGCAGTCTCATAGCTTAGGATTACAGACTAGGTTTTTACTTTACCTTTTAGTCCACAGTCCTTTCTCTGAGTCTTGCTTTATTGAAAATTTGCAGTGGTTCAAAAAATTCATGCAACCTTTATATTGCTTCACTCAGGCATATATGTTGCTTTTTTTTTTCTTTCTTTCTGCCTTTTTTTGTTTTTTTTTTGAGATGGGAGTCTCAATATGTTGCCCAGCCTGCAGTGCAGTGACTATTCACAGGTGAGTAACTCACTGCAGCCTGGAACTCCTGGCCACAAGTGCTCCTCCTGCGTCTGCCTCTTGAGTAGCTGGGACTACAAGTGCATGCCACCACATTTGGTTTTGGTGTTATTTTTTTTGTGTTTTATAATGTTGTGGGTAGTTTTAATCTTTAAGTGAACACTTTAAAATCAGTAATATATATATTTTTTCTTTTCCACTTTGTCCTAAATTATTTAACCTAGCAGTGCTTAATTTGGTTTTATGAAACAATGAATTTAAAATGAGTCAAAGTGAGTTTGGAAGCTGCAAGGGGCAGAGTAGGGTAGGAAAAGCCAGCTCTCAGTTTGACCTCTGGAGTTTGCATAGTATTTGCTGTGTGGTAAGAAACTGGTGTCATTGTTTTGTTAATATCTTCTTTAGTGGCCCCATTTGAAATGTGAAATTGGTTCTTGATAGAATCTAGAACATCCAAGTTGGTCATTTTCTAAGAACCATTAAGCTTACAGGAAGAAAAAAATTCTTGTTTTATGGAATGTCTCATTCCTATAGCTTGTCTTTTTACCTGATCCCCAGCATTGGGGTAAAGATGAAGAATGTCTGTGGCATACATTACTTGGTAATTAAAGACATACTTTACATTTTGAAGTGACAGCTTTGATTTGATTTATCAAATAAGACAACATAATGTCTGGCTTTGCTTTCAGAGTCTCCCTTTCTTCTATTTTGTTTTATTTTTAATTTTAAAGATGTGGGGTACAATTTGGGATTAGGTACATAAGTGGTCATCATGCAGGTGAAGTTTGGGCCTCTCTTTGGTTTCTACTTTTCCTGATTTGGGATCAGGTCCCGTTATTGGTGTTATGTCTCCCCCATCCCCTGGCAGTGACCCACTACTGTCAATTCCTTTTTTGTATTATGATACGTGTTCAGGGTCCACTTATGAGTGAGAGTATGTGGCACTTAGTTCTTTGTTTATGTGATAGATCGCTGAGTTTGGTAGACTCTAAATCCATCCAAGTTGTTGCAAAGTCCATAATTTTGTCCTTCTTTATATCTGCCAAATATTCCATCATGTATATGTATCAAATTTTTTTATCCAGTCCAGTTTCTGTGGGTAGAACAATTGGTTCCATGCTTTTGCTATTGTGAGTAGTGTAGCACTTTTTCTAGGTTCATGAACCTAATTGTCAGACCTTGTATATATTCTGGGGATAGACTATTTTTACAAAGCACAACTGTCAATTTCATGAACACTGGACCAGGCAGGAGTGTTTCCAGTATTTCTTTCCTAAATAGCATTTACTATTTGCCAGACTGGAAAACACAAACCAATTGAGTTTTGTTGCACTATGCTCTCAACACAGAATACTTTGTGACCAGTCGGGTGGGTTTTCTTTTCGTATACCCCAACCAGACATCAACTGAGTGTTCCACATTTAAATTCAGTTTTGACATCATCTACCCTACTAGGCCTTGCAAGTTAAAGACTTTGTGCCACAAGCCTGCTCCCATTTCAGACGCCAGTCTCAAGTTTTAGCCTCCTGTACTTCTGACTGACCAGCTATCAGTTGGAGGTTCTCATGACTCCCTCCTCAGGTTCCACAATTTGCTAGAATGGCTCACAGAACTCATGGAAACCCTTTGCTTACATTTTCCAGTTGGTTATAAAGGACGCCACTCAGGAACAGTCAGAGGGAAGAGACACATAGGCCAGGGGACAGAAGGAAGGGCACTCCACCCTCTCGGCACCTCTGTATGTTCAGCAGCTGGGCAGCTCATCAAATCTTCCTTTTCAAGAGTTTTTATAAAGTAATTTTCAGCCCCCTCTCACTTTCCTGGAGATTTGTGAACAAGGCTGAAAATTTCAACCCTGGCTAGGTACAGTGGCTCACGTCTGTGATCTCAGCTACTTGGGAGGCTGAGGTAGGAGGTTTGCTTGAGGCCAGAGTTTGAGTCTAGCCTGGGAAACAAAGCAAGACCCCATCTCTGCAGAAAGTAAAATAATTAGGTGGACATGATGGTATATGCCCTTAGTCCCAGCTACTCAGGAGTCTGAGGCAGGACAATCCCTTGAACCCAGGAATTCAAAGTGTGGTGAACCGTGATCCTACCAGAGCACTGCAGTCTGGGTGACAGAGTAAGACCCTATCTTGGAAAAAAAAAAAGAGAGAAAACAAATTCCAACCCTTTAATTCTTTAATCACTTGGTCTTTCTGTGACTAGCCCCACTCTGAGGTTATCTAAAGGCTCTGCCCTAAGTCACCTCATGAGCATAAAGTCAAGTGTTATTAAAAGAGGCTCATTATGAGTAGTGAAAGACATTTCTATCACTCATGAACTTCCAAAGATTTTAGGAGCTCTGTGAAAAAACCTATAAAAAGACCAAATATATATCCTATTATACCACACTGACGCTATTCTGAGTATTAATTCCACCCTTAAATGATCATACAAGGCAGATGCTCTTATTATTCCTCTTTTATAGATAGTATAACAAAATATCAGAGACATTAGGTAATTTGCCCAAGATCACAAAATCTACTGAAGGTTCATTCAAAATGAATGGACAAAAGGCAGGTTAATAGGAGAAAAAGGCATATGCAATTGATTTAATGTGCATAAACACAGAAGCCATACACAAAGTATGAGAATTCAGATGTTTGAGGCTTAAAGGTTTAGTTTATAGGGGTGAGATGAACAGATCAAGGAGAAAGATGTTATCTTAAGAATGATTCTCTTTGAAAGCTGGATAGAAAGGTGAGGGGCAGAACCTCACAGGAACAAAGGTTGTCTTATTATGCAGATGAGGTCCCCCATGTAGACTCTCAGAGTTACCCTAGGAAGAATAGATGAAAGCCGGTCTAGGTGTGGTGATGACTCCCAAGTCTCTTCTCCAGTGGCTAATCTTTCCTGGTGATTTGATAAGATTCCTAGGGAGGGTTCTTTTTTTTTTTTGATTTTTTTTTTTTTTTTTTTTTTTTTTTGATTGTCAGTATTTAACCCAGACTGGAATGCAGTGGCCGCTCCCGGCCACCGCAGCCTCGACATGCTGGGCTCCGGCGATCCTTCCGCCTCAGCCTTCTAGCTGGAACTACAGGCGCACACTACCATGCCCGGCTATTTTTTTTGATTTATTGTAGAGATGAGGTCTCGCCAAGTTGCCCAGGTGGGTCTCGAACCCGCGGGCTCGGGCAATCCACTCACCTCAGCCTCCCAAAGCGCGGGATTGCAGGCTGGGAGGGTTCTTAAGACAACTGCACTTTGAGGGAGAAGAAGTTCTCTTATTCAGATAGAGAAATTCCAGAAAGAGTCTCTCCTGGTACTTTGGATAAGAGGATCAGAGAGACAGCCAGGTAGGGAGAAGGTCAGAGAGAGAGCTTAAGGCTGTTTCTCCAGGTCAGACAGCTTCAAAGCACCATATTTTGGGGCATCATTTTTTGAGACCCAACAGTGCCAAAACTAGGATTTGAACTTAAATAATTTGACTCTAGAAGAATCTGAGAACCTCCCCACTATGCTATGTAATCAATTGACGTTTGGCCAGCTTCTTGATTGTCTTCTGGCCTAGGCCAATCTGATAAGCAAAGACTCCACAATCTTGAATAATTGTTATTTCAAGAGATTATTTGGTTCTAATCTAGGGACAAACATAATAAATTCAAATGCCTATGGGAGAGGGGAGCAGACAGCTAGCATTAATAAATGAAGAGGACCGAGTAAAGGATCATCAAAAGGGTACTCTTAGTTTCTATTTTTTCTTCACATTTTAAAATATAGACTTTCTTTACAGATAAATATTTCTCTTCCATTAAAGAAAAGTAATACAAGTAGAATGACTGATGGTATCTGACATTCATTCTCAGGGTTAGGAAGACAATAGAAGCAGGTGGGGATCGCAGCATTTTGGAGATTGCTTCCCCTGTCTAAAAAGAACAGTCATTATGAGCTATCACCAGATCCTTTCTCAAGAAAAGGCAAGTAGCCATATTTTTATATAAAATATGTGGATTTCAATTGCTTGCTCAATATTTTAAAAGGCACAATAAGTGCTAAATAGAGTCGATTTTTAAAAGCCAGGGCTTACCAGTTTATAGCCTCTGAAATAAAGGATATCTTGTCATTGTGTTTGTGGGCATGTGCAGGTGGAAGAATAGATGGGAAAATAGAGTTACTTTGTACTTTAAGAGCCCAAAGGCAATAACAAATGATTGCAGTTATCACCTTTTAGCTGGGTTGTATTATAAGTAGGAGTGGTTTCCAGTGACTTGGTTTTCTAGTCAGAGAAATAAAAGCTATGGAAACTTTTCATAATAATGGGTTTATAGATTTATACAAATCTCCATAAATATTTAAAGTGAATTGATATAGTCTATGGGCAGTAATAATAGGTGAGCATTTTTCTCTGTGTGTACAGAGTAATCTGCAATTGTGGTAGCAATTTACATTTTGAAAGATGGATTATTTTATCTAGAATTTTGAACTCTTCCTTTATTCTGTAAAAATATAGGTTTAGGCAATTCTACTCTTTTACTACTGAGATATTGAGAAAGTGTGGATGACAGATTGAAAGGATGTAAGGCCAAAATGAAATAACTTAATGAAATAATCTTAGCTAAAGGGCAGCCATTTTCTTAGCAAACTAACCTGGTTTGCCCTCTAATCAAGAGCAAAACCAGTTTTTCAGAGGTAGCTATTGATAATTGTTTTACAACCCCCTCTCCAGCTTGTTTTGTATTAATTAGCTTTTCTATTCCAAGTATTTGCCTCCACCCATGTGAAACCAAGTTAATATAATCAGCCCTTCATGACCAACAGACCCCATCACCTTAGTTACAGTCATGTGACCAACCCACCCATCTGCCAGCTGTCTATTACCTGCTGTCAGTACCTGTCCTTTCCTGATGATATGAAACAGACCACCACCAATCACCTCAACAACTCACCCCCACACCAAAGAAAAGTTTTAAAAAGTATCTACTTCAAGCAGCAGCCATTGCTTTTGTTAAGCTCTGGCCAGGCCATATGTTCATTGTACTATGGCTGCCATGCTTTTACCAAAGCTTTGGCCCCCACCCCTTCCTTGAGGAGGTGAATTCCTCTCTTTTTTTCCCTCTCTTTCTCTCCCTAATGGACTTTCTAAATAAACTACATTTTCCAATCTAATTTCTGTGCAATTCTTTGTGCCTTTTGCACAGCACTGGATCACAGAACCCCCCCCCCACCCCCACCATCTGACCTAACAAAAATATACCCAATTCCTGCTCCACCTAGTCCTACCCCAATGTGCAAAGTGAGCATTTCTGGAGCCTTCTCTGCCTCTCTCCTTTCACTAAAGTTGCAAGTTGCAATGTGGTAATGGCTCTTCTTTTAGTTAATATCGCAAAATTGGGAGGTGGGACTTTCAGAATGGTAGAGTGAGGACTATGAGAGGGGAACCCAAAAATCCAGAATTTATTTATAAAAAATTGTGTATTTACTCTAACATGTTTAAATTTCAGTTACATTCCAAGTACTTTTCGTTTAATGCAATACACCTATCAAAACACTTATTCCACTGCTCAAAACAGTTTTTGAACTCGTCAGTTCTGATGCCTTTTAGTGCTTCTGCCATTTTTTGTTTCACCTCTTCCACATTGGTAAAATGTTTCCCTTTGAGAAATTTTATCACCTGGGAGACAAACACAAAAAGTTGCTCTGGGTGAGAGTGGATGAATGGAGGTGGTGGTGGTGGGGGGGGCACAGGAGTCATGCTATTTTTGGTCAAAAATTGCTGAATGCTCAGGGCAGTGTGGTCAGGTACGCTCATAAATCACCTATTATAAAACAAGCAAACATGTTGAAAGAATTTCCAAAAAAATAAAAGTTCACTGAAGCCAAATGCAGCCTCTCATAGCATTGCTAGCTGGTACATTGATGCTGATGAGTTCCTAAAACGTTTACCTAGCAGAGGAAGACTGCACTACAAGGGGCCTACTTTTGGGAAAACAATTCTGGTTTTTTTGGGGTCCTCCTGGTATAGAAAATCTCCTTCCGCCCAAAAGTGATGGTAACACTTGATAATACTGTAAAAATCATCGACTTCAGAAATCTGGAAATTGACAAAGAGCATTCATCAGGTTGATAAGTATTTAAGAGGAATTACTGAATGTTAAGTACAATGCGAGTCTGTGCCATATTAACCTGGATTGTTTCCTTTCTACCTTCCTCAGTTCCATCCTGGGATAGCTTGGTCAGAGTGGGGCAAGTCATGAAAAGGAGGAGCTTAGTAGCTAGGGGGGGCTGACTTGATCTGGAGAGGAGAGTGGGAAACTCCTCGGGGTTTCTTATTTTTTTGGTCAAAAACTGTTGGCAAACAATTGTGGAAGGTCAATATTGCAGCTAGCTTGACATTGTGATCCTGGTTTTGGTGAGAAGCAGACCATCAATAAACCAGAAGACTAGTGAGAAATTAAACAGGGAGCTAGCCATTGTGGGCCTTGGTAAGTTTTTACTTACCCATGGTGATTTGGAAGGCTGCCTGCATGACCAAGGCTGTGAACATACTCAGGATTTATCCACAAATCCTTGGCTGAACAATGAGGCCTTCAGCCAAGAAGGTCTGGGGTAAAGCAAACACTGGAATAAGCTTGCAAACAATGTGTTTGTTATACTGGGTTGAATATTGTCCCCCCAAAGATAAGCCCAAGTTCTAACTCCTGGGATCTGTGAATGTGACCTTGTTTGGAAATTCTGAGATAAGACATTTCTAAATCACCTTTAATCCAATGATTAGTGTCCTTATGAGAGAAAGAGGGGGACACAACACACACAAACAAGAGCAGAAACATGGAGATGAAGGTCATGTGGAAATGGAAGCAGAGACTGGAACAACACACTTTCAACTCCAAGGATTGCCAGCACTCATAGAAACTGGAAGAGAGGCCTGGAACAGATGATTGCCCTAAGCCTCCAGAAGGAACCAACCCTGCTGACACCTTGACTTCAGACTTCTGGTCTCCAGAACTGTGAGAGAATATACATCTATTGATAAAGGACGCCAAGTTGTGGTTACTTGTTACGAAAGCCTTAGGAAATTAATACACTTGGTGTTGGAAATGTGCAAACGTGTAGGGTAACTTTCTGTGACAGAAACCCTGAAGGAATGTTGAGCTCGGAGAAACCTGTGTATGGTTCCCATCTCCATCACTTGCTAGTTTGTGATCATGAACTTTTAACCTCTGAGAACCTTGGTTTTCTTATCTGTAAAATGGGCTTCCATGAAGAAAAATTCCCCCAACTCCAGGTTGTCATAAACTCATGTTCTCTAGGCAAACTTCCCTGTATCTCTTCACTTAACTTCTTGTGTTGAATTATTTTTGCTCCTATTTGATTCTATCACACTAAAAATTCTCTAAGCACAAAGACAATGTTATATTCACCTTAATGGTAACAGTATCTATACTATAGCAGATACACTCAATTAATGCTTATATAGTTCATGTGAAGAGTAAGTCTGGTGCTTGGTAGCAATAGTATCTATGATTATTATTTATTATTGTCTTTAAGGTTAGTATTTCCTGTTTTTATTTTTAGCCACACGTCTGTACATTCCTCAGGAAAAAGGCAGAATTTAAACTTTTTTTTTTTGAGAGACATGTAGACTTAGACTGGTGTAGAGGTTCCAGGAAGATGCTCTCAGAGAAAGAAATCATAGGAAATGAGCACGGTCTGCTCATGGAATGCCAGAGCACATCTGTACAGTGTGGGGTAGGTGGGGGAGGGGTGGTGGATTCGAGGCGGGGGGAAGCTTCACCCCTGCAAAAAATGCCAGAGGTTTTCTTTTCTGTACTGTAAATTCTCTCTCCCTTAAAGCATAGGATGCAAGCTTACGGTAGGATCTCTGTGTGTGTACCTATGTTTCACCTTCGTTGAACTTTTTCATTTGTATACATGCCCTCAACATGCTTGTGGCCTAGGGTCATGTGTGGTGAAACTAAAGGGGATCACAGATTCAGAACTGTGGGCCAGGCCAGCTGTCTGAATCTGGGATTATCTCCAGTTATAAATAGTGACTGGGCACAAAATCAGCTAGCAAAATTAAGGGTTATAGGGCTTGGGTGTTTGAGGGGAAAAAAAAGGAAGGAAAGAGAGCCAAGAAATCCAAGTGTTATAAATTAACCCTCCAGAAGAAAGGGCGCTAGAAAACCATAGGCAACTGCAATTGACAGCAATAAAGCTCACTAGGGAAGAAAATGTGTGAATTGGTAAAGTGGAAAATACAAGATGTTTTGAGACACTGAATGTCCTCTGTATCAGAACTGTGTTGCTGTATTTAATACATAATTTAGAAGATATTCTATTTAAGAATATTGTATGTGAAAGATAAAAATCTGGCCTGGTGTGGTGGCTCACACCTGTAAACCCAGAACTTTGGGGGGCCAAGGTGGGAGGATTGCTCGAGCCCAGGAGCTGGAGACCAGCCTGGGCAACACAGAGGGACCCTGTCTCTATGAAAAATTAAAAAATTAGCCAGGCATGGTGGCATGCACCTGTAGTCCCAGCTACTTAAGAGGCTGAGGCGGAAGTGTTGTCTTAGCCCCTGAGGTTGAGGCTGTGGTGAACTATGATTATGTCACTGTACTCCAGCCTGGGAAACAGAGTGAGACCCTGACTCAAAAAAAAAGAAAAGGAAAAAAAAAAAAGAAAAGAAAAAAGAAAAAAAGAAAGAAATATTTACGTTTATAAAACAATTGCATATATAAAATTAGCATTTAAAAGGTTTTTTTTGGTGAATATCAAAAAGTAATATGTACTTGCTTAGAAGATAGCGTATATTAAGATGTCTGGCATCATATAAAGTTACCAGTGGAATTAGAAAGCTCCTCATCCCATTATTATTTTGGTACGAGATTATTACGCACCTAAATTATAAAAAAATTTAGAAGTTTAACTAAATGCACATATACACATCTATATTAATAGTTTATTTCTTTCTTTAGAGATAGGGTCACACTATGTTGCCCAGACTGGCCTTTTACTTCTGGCATCCTGCTTCAGCCTCCTGCATAGCTGGGACTTGTGCTACTATTTCTGACTTGGCTAAGGATAATTTTTTAAAAATTACTAATTTTTCACCACTCAATGATAATGGCATGAACCTTTTAATGTGGTTTCTCCTAGATATATTATGTATATCATGTTAAAATGGGTTTTCACACTATTATTGACAAATTCTTGATATTAGTTTGACTATGGTATAGTGATCATTTTTTCAACTGCCTTTAAAAGGGGTTTAATTTATGTAGATATGAAGGTATTACTTTAAGTTTCTCTGATATATGATTTGTTGTGGACAAGTCTGTCTGTCTTTATAAATCAATCATCTATCTGTTTTTCAACCTTGCTAGCTAGTGTCCCTGGATCTGGACCACTTCCTATATTGGAGGAGTTGAGTGGCAGAATCTGACTTCTGTGGTAGAAGCTAAAGGCCAGATAAGTTTCTCAACCTGCCTTCCAGCTTGGGCCCAGGGTCCAGCATGCAGGGGCTGCAGTGGAGGTGAGCCTACTAATCTGGTCTGTGACCTATTTTTTGCTTTGGTCCTTGCTGCTGCCTAGTCTCTCTTAATCCTGATAATTTTTCTAGATTATATCTCCATGTTTTCTGGTGATTCTGAAAACCAGCCAGAAATTCTTTAAAAAAAATTCTTCTTAACTTAGTCAGAGTTTTTTGTTGTTTACAACTTTGAACTCCAATGGATGGAGTACTCTTTTCAGTTTCATCCAGAAAATGGAAGTCCTCATTGTTTGCTGTAAGTTAATGAACCATCAGGCTTTCAACCATCTCCAAGGGGGCTAGGAATTTAGACCAGAAAGAATTCTGGAGATGGTTTTGTCATTTGCATATATCAAGGACTGGGTATACTTCAGTGGAAAGAGCACTTGGACCAGAGCTAGAAACTCTGGGTTTCAGTCCTCACTGTCACTTGTTAGTTGTAGGAAATTGGGAGAATCACTGTCACTTGTTAGTTGTAGGAAATTCGGATAATCAGTTAATTTCTTAGGTTATATTTGTATATATACAAAGGGGAATCCCAAAACTCCTGGAATTTATTTATAAAATGTTGTATATTTATTCTTACATGCTTAAACTTCAGTTACTTTCAAAGTACTCTCCATCTGATGTAATACACCTATCAAGATGCTTTTTCCACTGCTTGAAACAGTTTTTGAACTTGATACTTTTGATGCCTGTTAGTGCTTCAGTCGATTTTTGTTTTACCTCTTCCTCATTGGCAAAATGTTTCCTTTTGAGGACTTTTTTCATCCAGGGAAACAAAAAAAAGTCGCTCAAGGGGAGACCAGGTGAATAGTGAGGGTGGGGCATGGGGGTCATGTTATGTTTGGTCAAAAACTGCTGAACACTCAGTATGATGTGGGCAGATGTGTGGACATGGTGGAAGAACCAGTTACCTGTTTGATACAACTTAGGACATTTCTTTCACAAATCATGGTGTAATCATCTCAAAGCTTCCAGATAAAAACTTTTGTTGATTGTTGGATCTGGAGGGACAAATTTCAAGTGTATTACAAGGGGCCTGTCCTCTAAAAGATAATTTCATTGTTTTCTCCCCCCTTCCCTTATATCTATATATACATGCATATGATCCCTAAAGTGAGAAATTTAGACTTGAGTTTTCAGATTTGGAGTTCTATGATTTTAAGCAGATGCAGAAACTTTAGACTTCAGATTACAGTTCCTAATTCTGAATTCTCAGTGCCAGTACTTACATAGTGCTGAGTAAGTATAAATAATAATTAAAAGATCAAAGAAGTATAAAAGAAGGAAACCTATATTCTTCCTTTGCAAGTTTAAACTCATTTGACCTTTTGATGAATCAGCAGCACAGATATCCAGCTAGAATAATTTATATAGATAAAGGGGCATTGTGTGTTCAGGTTCATAGCTAAAGATGTGAATTAGACTTTCACAATGATAAATTATAGGTTTCCTCTACTGTAGCTTCTTTCGTTATGAAAGAAATTTCTCAGCCGTTTTTCCTTTTCGAGAAACTTGCCCAGGGCAGATCTTTCTGCTATGGATTTTCCTTCTCTTCTTCTTGCTAATAAACTCTGTCTTAAAACTTAAAAAAAGAAAAAAGAAAGTTCTCACGTGTTATTAATACTGTGTGTGTGTTAAGTGTGATGACTTTTCCTATGGTCTCTCAAGAACTCAAAATCTTACCTCAGGTGAAACTTTGAAGATTAAAACTGAACATAGTTGCCCTGTATGTTCATAGTAAAGCACAAGTCAGTAAACTTTTTGCTATCCAGTTTAGATGTTTGGATAATGAGTACTTTTATTCACTTCCTTTGATGAATAATCTAGCAGTGACAGTAGTATAAATATTCATAGCATTTTAGTACTGGAAAGAACCTAGTCCAACTTTCATATTTTACAGATAAGAATAAAGAGATAGAAAGACTAAGTGACTTATCCAAGGTCATGTAAGTAACTTCAAGTTCAATGGTAAATCTGAAACTAGAACCCTGGGCATTTTATACCTTAAGCAATATCATGGTTGAGATGGTGTTTATCACGGTTGAGACCTAGAGCCTTGTTCCTAGTAAACACTTAATCATTAGATGTTGACTATCAACCAGTTCCAGTGCAGTGTAATTTCTGCTACAATATGTTGTACTGAGGAATCGAAAAAAAACAAAAAACAAAAAAACATTCAGAGGGTTAATTTTTAAAAAAACAGAACTGAGGCTGGCAATAGTGGCTCACACCTGTAGTCCTAGCACTTTGGGAAGCGGAGGTGGGAGGACTGTTGAGCCCAGGAGTTCGAGACCAACCTGGGCAACACAGCAAGACCTCATCACTACAAAAAATGAAAGAAATTAGCTGGGAATGATGCTGCGTGCCTGTAGTCCCAGCTACTTAGGAGGCTGAGGCAGAAGAATTGCCTGAGCCCTAAAGGTCAAGGCTGTGGTGAGCTGTAATCGTGCCACTGCATTCCAGCCTGTCTTAAACACAAAAACACAACTGCATATTTTAATACTGGGAGCCAGTGATTTATTTTAAGAATTAGGTTTTATTTATTTATTTATTTTTCTTTTTCAATAGCTTTAGAGGGTACAAATACTTCTTGGTTACATAGTTGTAATGTATAGTGGTGAAGAAGTCTGGGCTCCAAGGTTACCCACTACCCCCATCTGTGCACATTTTACCCAACAGGTGAGCCTTTGTCTCTCTACTCCTTCCCCCCACCCCCGAGTCTCCAATGTCCATTATACCATTCTCTATGCTCTTGCATATCCTTAGTTTAGCTCCCACTTGTAAGTGAGAACATGCAGTGTTTGGTTTTTCTGTTCTTGAGTTCGTTCACATGGGATGATATTCTCCAATTCCAGTTGCTGCAAAAGACATTATTTCATTCTTTTTTGGATAGCTGAATAGTATTCTGTAGTGTATACATAACACATTTTCATTATCCACAGTTAATCGGTCGATGGGCCTTTAGGTTGATTCCAACTTTTGCAACTGTGAATTGTGCTGTGATGAACATGCAGATGCGGGTATCTTTGTTATATAATGACCTCTGTTCCACTGGGTGGATACCCAGGATTGGGATTGCTGGATCAAATGGTAGATCTACTTTTAGTTTTTTGAGAAATCTTTATACCAATTTCCATAGAGGTTGTACTAATTTACACTCCCACCAATAGTGTATGTGTTCCCTTTTCTCTGCATCTGCGTCAGCATCTATTGCTTTTTGATTTTTTAACAATAGCTATTCTGACTGGTGTAATGTGGAATCTCACTGTGGTTTTAATTTGCATTTCTCTGATGAACTTTTTTTCATATTTTTTGGCCATTTGTTTATCTTCTTTTGAGAGATGTCTGTTCCTGTTGTTTGTCCACTTTTTAATGGAGTTATTTGCTTTTTTCTTGCTGATTTGTTAGAGTTCTTTATAGATTTTGGATATTAGTCCTTTATCAGATGTATAGTTTGCAAATATCTTCTCCCATTCTGTAGGTGGCCTATTTGCTCTGTTGATTATTTACTTTGCTGTAAAGAAGCTTTTTAGTTTAATTAAGTCTCATTTACTTATTTTTGTTTTAGCTACATTTGCTTTTGGGGTTTTAGCCATAAATCCTTTGCCTAGACTGATGTTCAGAAGAGTTTCCCTAGTTTTTCTTCCAGGATTTTTATGGTTTCAGGTCTGACATTTAAGTCTTTAATCCATCTTGAGTTAATTTTTGTGTATGGTTTAAGACAGGGATCAAGTTTCATTTTTCTGCATGTAGCTATCCAATTTTCTCAGCACCTTTTATCGAATAGGGTGTCCCTTCCCCAGTGTATGTTTTTGTCTGCTTTGTCAAAGATGAGTTGGTTATAGGAATTTGGGTTTATTTCTGGATTTTCTGCTCTGGATTTTCCATAGGTCCATATGTTTGCTCTTATACCAGTACCATGCTGTTTTGGTTACTACAGCCTTGTGCTGTAATTTGAAGTCAGGTAATGTGATACCTCCAACTTTGTTCTTTTTGCTTGGGATTGCTTTGGCTATTTTGGCTCCTTTTTGGGTCCATATTTTTTGTTTAGGATTGTTTTTTCTAATTCAGTGAAAAATGACATTGGTAGTTTGATAGAGATGGCATCAAATCTGTAGATTACTTTAGGTAATATGGTTATTTTACCAATGTTGATTCTTCCAATCCATGAGCATGGGATGTCTCTCCATTTGTGTTGTCTACAATTTCTTTCATCAGTGTTTTTTAGTTCTCCTTGTAGAGATTTTTCTCCTTCTTGGTTAAATATATTCCTAAGTATTTTAGCTTTTGTGCTGCTATTGCAAATGGGATTGAGTTTTTGTTTGTTTGTTTATTTTTTGTTTTTTGGTCAGGGTCTCAATCTATCACCCCGGCTAGAGTACAGGGGTATAATCATGGCTCACCATAGCCTCAGCCTCCTGGGCTCAGATGATCATTTTGCCTCAGCTTCCTGAGTAGCTGGGACTACTGGCAAGCACCACCACCATCATCTAATTTTTTAAATCTTTTGTAGAGATGAAGTCTCCAGTGTTGCCTAGGCTGATCTCAAACTCCTGGGCTCAAGCAGTCCTCCTGCCTTGACGTCCCAGAGTGCTGGGATTATAGGCATGAGCTACTACACCCAGAAAGGATTGAGTTCTTGATTTGATTCTCAGCTTGGTCACTATTGGTGTATAGCAGTGCTATTAATTTGTGTGTGTTGTATTCTGAACATTACCAAATTCGTTTATCAAATCCATGAGTCTTTTAAAGAAGTCTTAAGGATTCTGTAGGTATAAGATTGTATTGCTGGCATAAAGAGATAGTTTGATTTCTTTTTTTCCAATTTGGATTTGCTGGGTTTTTTTGTTTTTGTTTTTGTCTTGTCTAATTGCTCTGGCTAGGACTTCCAGTAGTATGTTCAACAGGAGTGGTGAAGCTGGGTGTCGTTGCCTTGTTCCAGTTCTGAGGGAAATGCATTCTACTTTTCTCTGTTCAGGATGACATTGGCTATGGTTTGTCATATATGATTTTTATTATTTTGAGGAATGTTCCCTTTATAACTATTTTGCTGAGTGTTTTTATCATGAAGGATGCTGGATTTGATTAAATGCTTTTTCTACACCATTGAAATGATCATATGATTTTTGTTTTTAGTTTTATGTGGTGGATCACAATTATTGACTTGTGCATGTTGAACCTCCCTTGCATCCCTGGATAAAGCCCACTTGGTCATGATAGATTTTTTTAATATGCTGTTGAATTCAGTTTGCTAATATATTGTTGAGGATTTTTGTACCTATGTTCATAAGGGATATTGGTCTGTAGTTTTTGCTGTTGTTGTTGCATTTCCTGGTTTTGATATCAGAGTGATACTGCCTTTGTAGAATGAGTTAAGGAGAATTTTCTCCTCTTCAATCTTACAAAATAGCTGATACCAGTTCTTTGAAATTCTGGTAGAGTTTGGCTGTGAGTCCATCAGGTCCTGGACTTCTTTTGTTGGGAGACTTTTAATTACTGTTTCAATCTCACTATTTGTTGTTGGTCTGTTCAGGGTTTCTATTTCTTCCTGATTCAAGATTAGGGCGGTTGTATGTTTCCAAGAATTTATCCATTACCTCTAGATTGTCTAGGTTGCTTGCATAGAGGTATTCACAATTGTCTTGAATGATCTTTTGAATTTCCATCATATCAGTTGTGATGTCACTATTTTCATTTTTGATTGAGCAATTTTAAATCTTCTCTGTTTTTGATTAATCTAGCTAGAGCTAGTGGTCTATGAATTTTGTTTGCCTTTTCAAATAATCAACTTTTTGTTTCATTGAGCCTTTGTATTTTCTTTATTTCAATTTTATTTAGTTCTGCTCTGACTTTTGTTATTTACTTATTTATTTACTAGCTTTGAGTTTTGTTTGTTTGTGTTTTTCTAGTACCTTGAGGTGTGATGTTAGGCTGTCAATATGTGATCTTTCAGTCCTATTAAAGTAGGCCTTAATGCTATAAATATTCCTCTGAGCACAGCTTTGGCTGTTTTCCAGAGTTTTTAAAGTAACTTGTTTCATTGTCACTCATTTCAAGGATTGTATTAATTTTCATCTTGGTTTCACTGTTGATCCAAGGATCATTCAGTAGCAGATTTTTTAACATTCATGTTTATGTTTGGTTTTTGTGAATTTTCTTGGAGTTAATTTCTAATTTTATTCCACTGTGGTCTGAGAAGGTGCTTGATATGATTTAGATTTTTTCTTAAATTTATTGAGGCTTGATTTTTGGTCTATCATACGGCTTATCTTAGAGAATATTCCATGTGCTGAGATTGTGCTTGATATGATTTTGATCTTTTTGAATTTATTGAGACAGGATTTGTGGCCTATCATATGGTTTATTTTGGAGAATGTTCCATATGTTGATGAGAAAAATGTGTATTTTGTAGGTGGGGGTAAAATGTTCTTTAGATGTCTGTTAGTCCCAGTTGCTCTAGGGTCTGGTTTAACTCCAATGCTTCTCTGTTGACTTTCTGTCTTGATGATCTGTCTATTGCCCTCAGTGGAATGTTGAGTTCTCCCACTATTAATGTATTGCTGTCTATCTCTGTCTCTCTTTTTTTTTTTAGGTCTGGTAGTATTTGTTTTATAAAGCTGGGGGCTCTAGTGTCAGTGCATATTTATTTAAAATTGTTATATCTTCTTGTTGGGTTGATCTCATTATTATTATTATTATTATATAATATTAATTTTTGTCTTTTTTTGCTCTTTTTAGTTTAAAGTTTATTTTATCTGACATGAGAATGACTACTTCTGCTCATTTTTTGCTTCCATTTCCATGGGATATTTTTTTCCCACTCCTTGAGTCTGAGGAGTCTTTGTGTGTTAAGTGGGTCCCTTGAAGGCAGTAGTCATTTGGGTTTTTTAAAAAAATATTTTTTATCTTTTTAGTAGGGCATTGAGACCTACTAAATGATAGTTAAGGTACTATTCCATTCATCATGAGGGTTATCTGGTTGCTTTATTTGTTTATTTTTTTCTCTATTGTGTTGGTGTTCTACAAGGCCTGTGAACTTTGTGATTTCCAGCATTTTCTCCTGGTGTATTTCAACCTTCTGTTTGAACCTTTGAGTAATTCTTGTAGAGCTGATCTAGGGGTGAGTATTTGCTTGTCTGAGAAAAATTACATTTCTCCTTCATTTATGGAATTTAGTTTTTCAGGATACAAAATCTCTGGTTGACTTTCATTCTGTTTGAGGAGATTGAAGGAGATTGAAAATGGGGCTCTAATCCCTTCTGGCTTATAGGGTTTCCTCTGAGAAGTCTACTGTTAGTTTGGTAGGTTTATCTTGGTAAATTATTTGATATTTTTGTCTTGCTGCTCTTAAAAATCTTTTCTTTACATTCACTTTGCTTAATCTGATGGTTATATGCCTTGGGTCTGTCCTTTTTGCAATGAATCTTCTGGGGGTTCTTTGGGCTTCTTATGTCTGGATGTTCAAATCTCTGGCAAGGCCAGGGAAGTTTTCCTCCATTATTCCCTCAAACAGGTTTTCCAAACCTGTTGTTTTCTCTTCTTCCTCAGGAACACCAAGCTTCTTAGGTTTGGACATTTCACATAATCTCACATTTCTTGGAGCTTTTGTTTCTTTCTCATGATTCTTTTATTCTTTATTGTGGTCTGATTGATAAATTAGAAAGCCTTGTCTTCATGTTCTAAGACCCTTTCATCTGCTTGTTCTAGTCTACTGTTAAAACTTCACTGCATTTTGTACTTTCCTAAATGATTCTTTCATTTCAAGATTTTCTTTTTTTTTTTAGTTGGAGTTTCACTCTGTTGCCCTAGGCTGGAGTGCAGTGGTGCTCTCGTGGCAACCTCATAGTTGACCTGCTGGACTTCAGTGATCCTTCCACCTCAGCCTTCCAAGTAGCCAGAACTACAGATGCACTACCACACCTGGCTAATGTTTGATTTACTGTAGAGATGAAGTCTCACCAAGTTGCCCGGGCTGGTCTCAAACCCGTGGGCTGAGGCAATCCACTTGTCTTGGCCTCCCAAAGTGCTGGGATTACAGGGAGAGCCCTGAGCCCAGTCATTTCCAGAATTTTAGCTTGATGTTTTAAAGGTGTTTATCTCTTTGTAGAAAACCATTCATGTCCTGAATGGTTTAAAAATTTTTTTTATGTTGGTTTTCAATTTTCTCCTGAAGTTCACTGAGCAATTTTATCATCAACCTTTTGAATTCTATGTCTGGAATTTAAAGATTTCATTTTGGCTAGAGCCTATTGCCAAAGAGTTAGCGTGGCTTTGGGAGGTGTTGAAGAACTCTGTTTTTCATATTGTCAGAATCATTTTTATGGTTCCTTCTCATGTGAGTAGACCATTTCTTCTTATTTGAGCTTGGCAAGGGGCTGATGTTGGCACTGTAAGGCTTTGTACGGTGTTGTATATATCCTTGGTGTGATGAGGTTCTCAACTGGCAGCTGTGGCAGTCCTCTGCTGGGTG
This sequence comes from Tarsius wallacei, assembly GCA_963574415.1. Lineage (NCBI taxonomy): Eukaryota > Metazoa > Chordata > Mammalia > Primates > Tarsiidae > Tarsius > Tarsius wallacei. The sequence continues at coordinate 12,874 of CAUYQG010039566.1, read as the reverse complement.
CTGGCACAGGCACTGCATCCTGAGTGGCCATAGTGGCTTGAAAAGTGATGTTATCTGGAGTCTGAGATCAAACCTTCCCCACAGCTGAGGCGTTATATCAGATATGATGGGATGGGCTGTTCTCCTCCAGTCAGGAGGTGGTGCTTGTGGGAGAAAGTCAGCTGCTATGGTGTCTGTGGGGTTTCTGCTTGGTAAGTTTTGTTCCAAGGAAGTGCCCAGCCAACCTAGGCGGAGGTTGTGGCTCTGGGGATGACCCAAATTCTCTGATTTGAACCTCCAAAGGGAGTGTGGGGAGTGGGTGAAGAGGCTGAGCACCTGATGTATGTGCACTCTTGGGTACCTCAGTGGGGATTAGGATGAAGTTCCTGGCTACTAGGGCAGCACTTTTGTGCAGGGTGGGCACAGAAGAGTTTACATAGTGAGTAAGAGGTTGCTATGACTGTGAGTCCCACTTGGCCCCCCACCTTAGCCTCAAGCAGTTTGCCTTCTGAATCTCAAAGTGAAGCTAGTCTCAGGGTCTCAGGTGTGCTCCAGACAGTCCACTCCAGTCAGGAATTGTCTGCTGCTCTGGGGTTTGCCCTCGGGGGCCCATCCCTTCCCAAAGCAGCCACCAGCAAGGGTTAAGTTCCTGGGATATAGTGCCTGGAGCTGCTCAAGGCTTCTTTTCCCCCCTGCACCACTCCACATGGGTTTCAGCAGAGCATGGCTGTAGGTAAGGTAGCTTCCTGTGAGGAACTGGAGTCACACAAGGATCAAGGGGCCCTCTAAGTCTGTGGCAGGAGCACAGAATTCCTGGATGTCCCTCACTCACTTTCCTCACTACATCCAGAAGCTGCTGGTGGTCTGTGTCATGATCCGGAGGAGAGTCTGGCTGGTTCCAGCCCAGGTTGATGGATTTTTCTCTTCTTTGAGCTGTGTGGTTATCATCACTTTTTTATTGAATTGTGGGGTGTGCTGCTGGTCCTGCTGCTCTCTGGGTGCTGAGGAAACTCTATCTTGGTTTACTCCATAGAATAAGCACTCTAGGCCAGGCTCGGTTGTTCAGCCTGTAATCCCGCGCTTTGGGAGGCCGAGGTGAGTGGACTGCCTGAGCCCGCCGGTTCGAGACCCACCTGGGCAACTTGGCAAGCCCTCATCTCTACAATAAATCAAAAAATTAGCTGGGTGTGGTAGCACGCGCCTGTAGTTCCAGCTACTTGGAAGGCTGAGGCGGAAGGATCGCCGGAGCCCAGCGGGTCGAGGCTGCGGTGGCTGGGAGTGGCCACTGCACTCCAGTCTGGGTGACAGAGTGAGACTCCAACTCAAAAAAAAAAGAAAAAAAGAAAAAAGAATAAGCACTCTAACTGCTTCATGTAGGCCATCTTAATCCTAGGGTACCAGTATTTAGATTTTAAATTCAGGCCTCAATTGCTAAAATCTGGGTCCATTTATACTCTATGGCTATAAATGATAACTGAACCAAAGTCTTTCATTCTGAGTGCCATTGCTTGTCTCTTTAAATAGTTGATTAGAATATTAATGTTGATGTAGAGCAGGTGGTGGGGCCATTCAACCCATGCTCTGATTAATAGGCCATTACTGCTCTATCAAGGTATTTGACATATGCACAGCGTGGCTCAGTGATGGTGCTCTCTTCTTGTCTTCTTGTCTGGGTTAGGGTTACTTGCTTAGATTTTGATCTGAAATAGTTTTAGCATATTTAATCGTCCTGGCACTTATTTAAATGCACCTAAAGCAGACTGGCAAATCTTCAACAGTGTATAATGACTTAATTAAAATATGGTTATCTGATGAAACTGATATGGTCTGACCATAATACACTGTTGAGTTAAAATAAAGGGGAGCAGAGATAAAATCCCACTGGGGATGAGTTCGGAAATATGTGTGGATAGATTTTGGAATCTTGGCAATTAAGATGCAGCTGATCTGATTTCTTGTACTTCCTCTGCCTCTTTTCATATTTCACTGTCATCGCTTTCCAATTTTATGTTCCTCTTTCATTTTCTGCTTTAGCGTGCTGACATTTTCCTCCTCTCCAGCGAGAAGTTATTGGACCTCTTTTCATACATAAAAAGCAACCCTTTTTACATCTTAAGGTTAGTTCTCTAAAGTTAGAGGTCCTATGTGAGTAACATGAAAATAAAAACTATTTTTTGCCGGGTGCGGTGTTCATGCCTGTAATCCCAGCACTTCAGGAGGTAGATGATAGAGGGTTGCCTGAGCCCAGGGGTTCAAGACCTGCCTGGGCAACTTGGTGAGACCTCATCTCTACCAAAAATAAAAAAAATTAGCCAGAGGTGGTGGCATACACCTCTAGTTCTAGCTTACTTGGAAGGCTGAGGTGGAAGGATCGCCAGAGCCCAGCAGGTTGAGTGAATTTGTCACTGTACTCTAGCCTGAATGAAAAAGTGAGATTCTGACTAAAAAAAAAAAAAATTATTCAATACTTATAGATCTGAATTTATATAGTCTTTTTTTTTTTTTTTGAGAGTGTATTTCCTGGCAAAAGAGAAGTGGCTTTTAATACTCAACAGAAAGCATTCTGTTCTGGGATTTTTTTCACTGTGGCATTACTTTTTCACAGAGTTTAGATGGTAACAAGAACCTTTCTAGGTTCTGTGTTCTACATCATATATAAAAACATATAAATATAATGTGTAAACATTATTTGTACATTGGTGTTAATTAGAAGACCTGGGATAAACAGTGACAACTAAGGAAAAAACAAAAATAAGTGAGCTTTTTAACAGCTAAAAAAAGCATTGCATTGTGTGAAAATATTTTCAAGGAAAGTTCTGTTTTCTAACATGCTTCTATTCCCTAGCAGTTACTTCACTGCTCCTTTACTTAATACTTCTGTGCAGTTACAGTGCAGGAAAACTTATAAGGATGACCAAGGCACTGTGAGATCACCAAATTTCTTCTAAAGAAACAGTTTGCTAAATAAAAAAAATTAGTGAAAACCTTTAAAAAATAAAAATATAGACCTGGTGTGAGGGCTCATACCTGAAATCCAAGCACTTTGGGAAGCTGAGGTGGGAGGATTCCATGAGGCCAGGAGTTTGAGACCGACCTTGGCAACATAGTGAGACCTTGCCTCTCCAAAAAAAAAAAAAAAAAAAAAAAAAAAATTAACTAGGTGGCACATGCCCTGTAATCCTAGCTATTCAGGAGGCTGAAGCAGGAGGATTGTTTGAGTCCAGAAACTTGAGGCTGCAGTGAGGTATGACTGCACCACTGCATTCCAGCCTAGGTGACAGAGAGAGATTCTGTCTCCAAAAAAAAAAAAAAAAAAAGAAGAAGAAAATTATATATGAAATCACCATATTTAACAGAAAAAGCAGAGCTGTTTGCTGCTAGTGTAGATTGCAGAATTGGTGGGGCTAAGCCTGGCTTACTTGGTCTCCCTGTATCAGCTTTCTCCCTGCCAGTATTTTCTGGCATCATTTTAATGCAGCATATTTGAACCATCAAATCCTAGTTTTGAAAATATCCATCTATATTTAATTAATGCTGAGGTTCTCTGTCAACTAAAATAGAAAGCTTATTTCTAAACCTTGCTAGATAACAGTATGTCATTTGAGCAGGGCAGATGTTGTAAGTAGGCTGAATAAATGGCTTCATTTATGATTACACTGGAGGGGTGTCAAAAGGCCCCTGGGCAAAATTATCTCATTTATAAGATCAGAGGTCACACCCAAAAGAATTCCAAAAGGACCCTCATTTTAAGGGGCTTAAGTAATTACTTTATCTGGGTAAAGGAGTATATTCAAGAGAAAAACTCAACCCAATTCAACAGGAATGTCATGAATGTCTGTGCAAGAGATACAAAGATCAATGAAACAGATTTTGCATTAAGGAAGCTTATAGTTTTGTAGAGAAATTCAGCTTAACAGAATACAGGATCAACTAACTCAACCTCCATATTTTGTCAAAAGGAACTGTTATCATTGTATGACTTCCCCAGGATCCCTCAGGTTATGACACAAACCTGATAATTATCTTGTTATTCATCAATCTTTCCTACTCCTTCAAGAAAAAAATCTAGTTCTCGGTGTCCTTTTCACTCCATTATGGAAATTAAAAACAACAACAACAACAAACACCCTACTTTTATATTGTGGAAAAATCCAAACATTCATACGGAAGTAGAATTGTTTGTTGACTCCCCATGCACCCATCTACTATCAAACTATTGCAAGTACTGCCCTACCCATTTCCTCCTCCCCATATGACTGTATCCGTTCATCTTTAAACATTTCAGGATGCATCCCTAAAAGACAAAATCTCTGTTTTAAAAAACATGAGCACGATATCATTACTACTCCTAAACATTTTCCTCCCTCCTTCCCTCCTTCCCTTCCTTCTCTTCTTTCTTCTTTCTTTCTTTCTCCCAGGCTGGAGTGCAGTGGCACGATCATGGCTCACTGCAGCTTTGATTTCCTGGGCTCAAGAAATCCTTTCATGAACCTCAGCCTCCCAAGTGGCTGGACCTACAGGCACATGTCACCACACCTGACTAATATTTTTGTAGAGATGAGGTTGCACTGTGTTGCCTAGGCTGGTCTTGAACTCCTGAGTTCAAGCAATCCTTCCGCCGCCACCTTCCAAAGTGTTGAGATTGCAGGCATGAGACACTGTGCCGAGCCAGTGGTAGTTTCTTAATACCATAAAATATGCTAATGACATTAAAATTTCCAGTTGCCTTATAAATGTCATCAATTTGTTTTTCCTTATTTCCCCCTCAAAATCAGGATCCTGGCAAGGTCCTCACCTCTAATTGGTCGACACATTTAAAACAACTTTTAATCTATAGGTTCCCCTTCTGCAACTCCTGTTTCTTACTATTTTTTATTTGTCCTCTGGAGTACTCCACATCTGATTATTCTCACTGAATTCCCAATGGTGTAGTTCAGTAGCTCAGTATGTTCTTCTGTCCTTTGTATTTTCTGAAAATAGGTAACTAGATCTAGAGGTTTTATCCAATTCAGGTTAGATTATTTTGGTAAGACTGCCTCACAGATTGGGCTATGGTCATTCATTTTCCATAAGAAGACACGGGCGTATAATGTCTGGCTGTCTCTCTCTCTCTCACTCTCTCTCTAAAGTGAGCAATAATTGATGATCAATGTTTAAATTCTTTAGCTCATTAGAAGTTGCAGGATAGTGATATTCTATCATTCCTTTTTTTCTTACTTTCTGGAATACTTCTCAAAAGAGAAACATCCCTGAATTACTTTCCCTATTGCTTATAACAGAATACCTGAAACTGGGAAATTAAATAAAGAATAGGAATTTATTCCTTACGGTTTGGAGACAGAGAAGTCCAAGCTTGAGGAGTCACATCTGGTGAGGGCTTTCTTGCTGGTGGGGACTCTACAGAGTCTGGAGATGGTGCAGTGTATCACATGGTGAGGGGACCGTACATGCTAACTCAGGACCCTCTTACTGTTCTTATAAAGATACCAGTTCCACTCATGTGATAACTCATTAACTCATCAATTCTTCAATCTGTTAATCCAAGAATGGATTAATTCATTCATGAGGGTTCTCGTGATCTGTCCATCTTTTGTGTGTGTGTTCATCATTTAAAGACCTCACTTCTCAATACCGTCACATTGGAGATTTTCAACATGAATTTTGAAGGGCACGTTGAAACCATGGCAATCTCGTTCACTTTTTGGTTAAAACAGTCATGTCATTTGTATAGTAAAGATGGGATCAATACTTGATTCTTTCCCTTTATTTATAAGTTTTTAGAATACTGTGTTGGTTTCTTATCATCCCCTAAGGAAACCAATAATGTCTCCCAACTTCTCCCTTAATCTTTGTGGTTAATTTTATGTGTCAACTTGACTGGGATAGCTGATATCCAAACAGATGATAAAATATTATTTTTGGGTGGGTCTGTGAGAATGTTTCCAGAAGACATTAGCAATTGAATCAGTAGACTAGGTGAAAAAGATCTCCCTTAATAATGTGAGTGGACAAAATTCCATCTGTTGAGGGCCTGAATAGAACAAAAAGATGGTGGAAGGGTGAATTTTTCCCTCTGCTTGAGCTGGGACATCCCTCTTCTCTACCTATACTATCTGTGCTCCTGGTTCTCAGGCCTTTGGACACTAGGACTTATGCCATTGGCTCACCTGGTTTTCAGCCTTTCGGGTTTGGACTAGAACTACACCAGTGGCTTTCCTGGGCCTTTTGCTTGCAGATGGCAGCTTGTGGGACTTCTCAGCCTCCATAATTTTGTGATCCTTCTTAATACTTCTCGTTTCATATATCTCTTTATGTATCCTATTGGTTCTGTTTCTCTGGAGATCGCTGGTTAATACAAAGATAATTGGGAACTCATGGGATTTAAATGAATTTGACATGTTTTAACTCATTGCACTTATTATTATTATTCTTATTGATATACAAATTTCCCTATCTTTGGCCAGTACAAACCCTTCACCTTGGCTCCTGAGTCCCCTTGACATGACCTCAGTAGTCTTTGACCTTTTTCCTGCTATCTGCCAATGAAAGATTTTCAAGATTTATCTTCTATATTTCCTGCTCACTTATTACAATTTAAGAGGGAAATATAAACATTTCTTAATAATTTTCCTGACTCAGATTGGCAAGGTTGAGCTTCAATGTTTTCTTCATGATTATTAAATCTTTACAGGACAAACCCTTAAGTACTGGCTCTGAACTTGAGTCTGTGTTATGTGGAAGCATAGCTACATTGGATTACTCCTACCTTCACTGATGATGTTCCAGGATCTTGTGTGAACCACTTTTCTTAGCCTTAGGTCTTGTAATTTCTCCACTGAATATTTCCTTGCCACTTGATTCTTCAGCAGTGAAATCATCATTCAACAGGAAGCAATTTGTTACACATATAAAACGCCCGTTCAACAAATGGCTTTGTTTCTCTTTTGAAGACTGTCAAGTTCTCTGACTATGTATTTCCCCTATCACCATTGTTATGAATTATGCCTCTCCAAAAGATATGTTCAAGTATGAATCATATGACTTGTTTGGAAATAGGATCATTGTACATGTAATTTGTTAAATTAAAATGAAATCATATCAGGGTAGGGTGGGCCAGTAATCCAATGTGATTGGCATTCCATTAAGAAGAGGGAGATAATATGAACAGATACACACAGGGAGAACCCAGCGTGACCACAGAGGAAGAGATCAGAGAAGAGCTACAAGCCAAGGAACACCAAAAATTGATGGCCATCACCAGATGGCCATCAGCAGAGGTAGGAAGAGGCAAGGGAGGATTCCATCCAGGGTCTGAGGGAGCATAGTCCTGCTGACATCTCGATTTCAGATTTCTAGCCTCCACAACTGTGAGAAAATAAATTTGTGTTTTGTGATACTTTTTTTACAGCAACCCTAAGAAATGAATGTGACCATCGTTCCCAGGAATGGACTGCACAGACCAGTGTAATCACAGTTATGTGCTGTCTAACCATGTCCTGGTCAGCAACTGACTATATATATACTATGGTGAGCCCATAAGACTACCATGGAGCTGATAAATTCCTATCGCCTATTGATGTTGTCACTATCCTCACATTGTGGCACCATGAATTACTCTGGTGTTTGTGGTGATGCTGGTATAAACAAACTTTTTATATTTTCTGCTCTTTTATACAACTGCTCTGCCAGCAGAAATTACAGGCATGCACTACTGTGCCCAGCTACTTTTTTGATTTATTGTAGAAATGAAGTCTCACCAAATTACCCAGGTTGGTCTGGAACCCGGGGGCTCAGGCAATCCTCTCACTTCGGCTTCCCAAAATGCTGGGATTATAGGCATGAGCCACCACGCCGAGCCCCCCAAATTTTTAAAGTTAAAAACTGTTATAGTAAGCTCGGTTTAATTTACTATGAAAAAAGAAAACCTTAAAATTAATTTAGTGTAGCCTAAGCATACAGTGTTTATAAAGTCTACAGTAGTGCACAGTAATGTCCTAGGTCTTCACAGTCACTCATTGCTTGCTCACTGACTTATTCAACAAATGGCTTTGCTTCTCTTTTGAAGACTGTCAAGTTCTTTGACTATGTATTTTTCCTATCACCATAGTTATGAATTATGTCCCCTCAAAAGATGTGTTCAAGTACGAATCATATGACCTTGTTGGGAAATAGGGTCATTGCACACATAATTTGTTAAATTAAAGTGAGATCATTTCAGGGTAGGGTGGGCCACTAAGCCAATGTGATTGTGAGCAACTTCCAGTTCTGCAATCTGCATTCTTGCTAAGTGCCCTATACAGGTGTGCTATTATTTTGTCTTTCATACTTTTACTGTACTTTTCCATGTTTAGATATATGTATATGCACAAATATCACTGTGTTGTAATTACCTATACTGCTTAGTACAATAACATGCTGTAAAGGTTTGTAGTCTAGGATAACAGGTCATACCATATAGCCTACTTGTGTAGTAAGTTGTACCATCTAGGCTTGTGTAAGTACATATGATGTTCACATTTCTCAGAATGTATCCCCTTTGTTAAGGGACACATGACTGTGTTGAGTTAATAATAGATGATGTTTTTTAAAAAGGTGGACTAAGATTCCTTTTTTTTTTTTAGATTAGGAAATACATTTTTACAGCAGGGCATGGTGGCTCATGCCTGTAATCCTAGTGATTTAGGAGGCCAAAGCAAGAGAATTGCTTGAGGTTAGGAGTTCAAGACCAGGCTGAACAACATATCAGGGCCCCATCTCTACAAAAAGTAAACCAATTAGCTAGGTGTGGAGGTGCACATCTGTAGTCTCAGCTACTTGGGAGGCTGAGGCAGGAGAATTACTTGAGCCTGGGAGTGAGCTATGATAGTGCCACTGCACTCCAGCCTGGGCAACAGAGTGAGACTTTGTCTTAAAAATAAATAAACACATAAATACAGAAAAAAAGAAATTGTTAGAATCTCTTAGCACTTAGCTTGTACTTAGTTTTCACTTACTACAGAGTATCAGAGAATTTGGATCAAACGCTTATTTAACCAATGGGAAAGTGAAACCTCATGGGTGAATGTGACCTGCCCAGGATCACACAGGTATTTTGTAGAAGAAACAAAATCAGAGCTCAGGTGTCTGTATGCAGAGTTCATTTTCTTCACCCTTGCACACATTTGAGCCCTTTCAGTTATTTTCAAGTTCCTTTCAGCTCTAGATTCTTTCCCTTTGCTTCTTTCTCTCTCTCTTTGCAGTTAACTTTTACTAACATGCACTGCAGTATGCTTAGTCAATGGAGCATAGTATGGAGCTCAGAGGAGAGTTCAGCTTTATGCCATAAAATAAAGTCTTTTATGATATTCACATTGAGTTTGTGAAAGTGATTTTGGTTTTACTAGAATATTTTTGTAATCCCTCTATGTCTCTAGAGGTCAGTGTGGTTTAAAGAAACTTTGTTTCAAATTCTATTCAGTTAACATTTAATTCAAGTCACTGTAATCAAAGGTGACAATAAAATGGTAGCCCATGGGAACAGAAATTAATTCAGAATTACAGCCATAATAAACATTAACATATACCATAATATTATCTTGGCACATGGAACTTTTCACTGTGTCCATAGACCTTAATATTCTTGAAAGTGTTGAACAAATTCTTACACCTTTTAACATGTATAATATTATCATTTTTTGTTTAAAGGATAAATGACTCACTATTCTAGATCTCTTCTAGAAAGAGATATTTGTATCTCTATGGAAGGCTGTTTGAATACACATTTGTGACTAAGTCATAAGCCATATTTGTTCATCATGAAGACATTTTGAAGCAGTTTTATATATGTACATATATAAAACATATATGTTTTTCTTTATGTGTCATTTAATGCAGAAGAGGCTTTGTGAGTTACTTGGGATGAAGAATTTTCATGGGAAAAACAGGAAATGATATTAAAAAGTCTGGTGATTCTCCGTGACAGCTGTCAACTTTATTATCCACCAGAGCTTTCAAAATTATTTTCTTCTCTTCTTCCCTCTTCCTCACTCTTTCCTTTCTTAGTTTGCTAGGATAGTGTAAGGGTGAAATGCTGACAAAATGAATAGGTTTTGTGCCATTACTAAGAAATCTTCGATGAGTTTGCCTACTGAAGTGCTGATCAACGAACACACAATAATATTTAGATGAGAAAAAGAAAAAGGAGAGATGTGTTCCCTTGTGGCCAAGCATGTGGCAAGTGAGCAAGTGTCCCCATCAGCCACAATTGAAGGAGTTCTGCTGTTATGTGCTCCCTTTATTAGGGTTCCATGGATGACTTTATTTGTAGAAAGTCTCCAGTTGTAAGATTTAAAAGCTGCTGTGTGGCAGATCAGAGACAATAAATTATAAATGGCGTAAGGGGGATGCTGAAGACGTGGCAAACACGCTGAAGGTAAGGAAAAAGCAGTCGCTAAATTATGGCTAAGGCAAGAGAAAGAAAAAGAAAAACCAAAAATGTAGACCAAGAACACCAGACTCGTAGAAGTCTGGAGCTATTTAGTGTGCAGAGGAATGCCTCTGCATATCCCAGCAGTTCCTGAGGAGTCAACATTTACTGAATTCTTACAGTGTGCTGGGCACTGTTCTAACTGAAGGAGATACTAAGAAATATTTAACAAGGATTTTGCTCTAAAGTTTGGTTGATATGGAAAGAAAGTATATCAAAAGAAAAAAATTATGCAAGTTACCACAGCCTAGTTGGTACTAGCAAGTACTAGAAAATTCAGAGGAGGCAGAAATTATGGAGAGTCAGATTGGTTAGAAAAGGAATCACAGGAAAGTACAGCAGATACTAATAGTTGCTTATTAAACCCATTTTTTCTTATTCCGGGACCCATAGTCTCTCATAAAATCTTAGGTGTGGCCACTTGAAAGAGTTCTAACCAATATTAATGCCATGCTTTGTGCCATTTTCAGGCCTAATCCATAAAATCTTTCTGAATATGATACTCCATGGACATTGTCTTTGTGCAGAAGCCAGTGTTAAAGAAAGCATCAGATGGAAGAAGCCTGGGGCCTGGGTTCCTGAATTACCACTTGGAGGAGAGTCACCTAACAAGAACATTCACTTTGAACTTTATAAGAACAAGTAAACTTCAATTGTGCTAAAACATTTTGATTTTGGTGTTCTTCTGTCCGAGGAGCTTAATGTTACTGATGCAGATTTTTCAGGTCAGCCTGGGCTTCAAGAGTGTCAGCTCAATGGGTCAGCCAGCCAAGCCCCAGAGAGGGTTGTGGAGGGGCTGGTAATCCTAGCCCCACCAGTGTCAGCTCTAATGGGCTGGCAAGCCAAGCCCTGAGTGTGGCGATTATGGGGGCTGGCAAGCTTAGCCCCCAGGGTGTTGGCACTAACGGGCTGGCAAACCAAGCCCTGAGAGTGTTGCTGGTTCAGTGGGCTGGCAAGCCTAGTCCCCTGGGTGTCTCAACTTCTGAGTCTTGCTTTCCCCTGGTAGCTCTCCTGGTTCAGCTGGCTCTGTTGGCTGGCAAGCCAGTCTCTGGGGTGCACGGCTTTATGACTGATGATCTTCTGCAGTTCTTTAGGTTGCAGCTCTTCAGGGTGCAGCTTTTCAGGGTCAAGGTTCTTGTCTCATGCTCAGGAAGAATGAGGGACATGGACAGCTGGAAGGTGAGAAAGCAGGACTTATTGAGGACAGAAAAACTCCCACAGGAGGGGGGCCCCAAGGGGTTACCCGTCTGGGGCTGAAAACCTGGTGCTTATATAGCCCTGAGTCCAAGCCGATTGGCTAGCACTAGCTGTGAGTTGTAGCTGTCCTGATTGGTTGCTTTTCAATCCCAGCAGTGAGGACTTTAGCTGTAACATGAGAGGCTTGCAGGGAGCTTGTTTACCAATGCTGAGCCCGAGAGGCCTGCCAGGAAGGAGTTCACTACATTGTTACCAGAGGACTTGCCTGTCTGTCTGCCTAGACTTTCTCTAGCTATCTCCTGTCTCATTACTTAACAAATACAGAAAACGAGAGTGGAACAGAAAGTTGAAGGACACACAGGCTATAGCTAATTACTGAAGAGGTTGAATGAATTCAGACAGGAGAAATGAAATGGGCAATGTTAGGGAGGAGGGAATGCAACACAATGGGCTGAAATGGAATATTTAAAGGAGATCAGAAAGTTAGGTAGTATCAGTTTATGGAGGTTGAGGAGTTTGGGCCTGACTTTATTGCTGAGTGGCAATGGGAAAGATTACGGGAAATATATTATACTTTAGCAAAATAGAAGTGTGTTGTTTCAGTGGTGTGGGTGGCATGTCTAGGAAGATTCATCTGGTGGCAGTGTATGGAATGGGTTAGTGGTTGGTGAGGTCAGAGTGAAGGCAGAGATGTCTTCTAGGAGAATGTGGGTGAACACCTGGACTGGGTGATGGTGAAGGGGGTAAAAGCAAGGGTTGAATGAATGAGACATTATTGAATGTGAATGCGGATGACTAACCTTGGAAGCACTGAGAAAGGAAAGAGGAACATAACTTCCAGGTCTGTGTATTGCCCCAGAACATTGAATAATCCTTGTAATTATGAACATGGAGCACAAAGAAAAGAGAGTGTAATGTTTATTGTTGTCTTTAAGAAAGCAAGGTAGAATATGCTCTAGAAAGCTCACCATCAAAATAGTTAACATAGACACATATCAGCATATAGCATGCTCACATATCCACTTTTTATTTCTAGGCACACAAAAAGACTACATGTCTTAGCTTTCTTACAGCATGATGAAACTATGAAGCTGAGTTCTAGCCAGAGGAGTATGGGTGAAAATGAGAGATACTGTGTACCAGACCATCTGAAGTTCAACTATTTAGGTTCGCGAACCATCCTAGAAAAAGTGCTATATACCTTACTGCTGAATATCACTATGGTCATATTCC
>CAUYQG010039560.1:0-10702 GCA_963574415.1 Tarsius wallacei | reverse complement strand
GTGTTTGTTCCTCCTTTTTTTTCCCCATTCACTGAGTCTTTTCCTTGCCATAACACTGAAGGCTGGTTAATTACCTGACTGTTGAAGGAAGAAAACAATAAACAATAGTAAAATAAATAATGTATAGTATATATATACATATATACATGGGTGTAAAAATGTATACACATTTTAAGAAAGGAAAAAATTGTATTAAAATTATAATACTCAGCCGGGCTCGGTGGCTCAGCCTGTAATCCCGCGCTTTGGGAGGCCGAAGTGAGTGGATTGCCTGAGCCTGCGGGTTCGAGACCCGCCTGGGCAACTTGGCGAGACCTCATCTCTACAATAAATCAAAAAATTAGCCGGGCGTGGTAGCGCGCACCTGTAGTCCCAGCTACTTGGAAGGCTGAGGCGGAAGGATCACTGGAGCCCAGCAGGTCAAGGCTGCGGGGGCCGGGAGCGTGCCACTGCACTCCAGTCTGGGTGACAGAGTGAGACTCCAACTCAAAAAAAAGTTATAATACTCAATATATACCGATAACAAAAGATGAATGCAAGTCACATTTAACTTCTACAATTACAAGAGGTGCTCAGTGTAGTTACCATCAGCATACAGACACTTCTGATTATAGCAAACTAAAAGTATATATAGATGACATCTCTTAAAACATATATACTTTTGGTAACCCTGGTATATATTGCCCTCTTGTTTGTATAATGTTTTTGGCTTCGTAAAATGCTGTTATACACATGCACGCATGTACATATATATGTACATCCTCACAACAACCTGCGACATAGTTTTTTAAAATTCTTCCAGTCTCAGGAAACTGAGACTCAAAGAACTAAAGGGCACTTTCTCTTCTTCCTCTTTCCTATCCCTTTTAGCACCTTCCCCTCCTAAACAATTCAGTCTTAAATACATAGGCAGGACCAAGTCAGGTAAAGGTATGTGCCAGGGTAGGCTGTCAGGGTAAGGTGTCAGAGGAACAGGCACCTAAGAAATCTATGCCCTTGACCAGAATTGGTCTGATATATTGACTAAATTTTTCCAATATTCAAGGGTAGGTCTGATACATATTCAGGAAAACAAAACAACACAGTCAATAGAAACTCAGTCCAAGCAGGCTCAGGTACAATATTTAATAGACAGATTTCAAAGCAACTTTTGTAAATGCTTAAAAAAATTTTTTTTGACTTGGAGTCTCACTGCATCCCTCAGGATGGAGTGCAGTGGCATGCTCATAGCCACCCTAGCATTGACCTGCTGGGCTCCGGTGATCCTTCTACCTCAGCCTTCCAAGTAGCCGGAACTACAGGTGCATGCTACCATGCCTGGCTGATTGTTTATTTATTGTAGAGATGAGGTCTAGTCAAGTTGCCCGGGCTGGTCTCGAACCCACGAGTTCAGGCAATCCACTCGCCTTGGCCTCCCCAAGTGTTGGGACTGAGCCACCAAGCCTGACTTGTTTTAAAAATTAAAGAAAAAAATGGTGACAATGATATAACAAATAAGTAACCTCAATGAAAAAAGCCTTTTAAACAAGAACAAGTTCTGGAGTAGAAAAATATAATAATTAAAATGAAAAACTTGTTACATGGTCTCAATATTTAGATTTGAGGTGTCAGAAGAAAATATCAGTGGTCTTGAAGATAGAGCAATAGAAATCATCCAATCTAAAGATTTAAAAAATAGAAAACTGAGCAGAAACTTAGAGATCTGTGAGATAGCATCAAGCATACCATGATACAAAAATAATAATAAAAAAATTTTTTAATGGCCCCCAACTCCCCAAATTTGGTATAAAACAATTCATATGCTAATGTAAGAAATTCAAGGAGCTTTTGGTGAAATAAGCCCAAAGAAATAAACAACTAAACAGAAATAATCAGTTGAAAGACAAAGAGAAAATCTTGAAAGTTAGAGGAAAATAATGACTCATCACTTACAGAGAGACAACAATATGATGAACTGTGGACTTCTGAACAAAAGCAATATAGGTCAGGAGGCAGTGGAATGACATATTCTAAGCACTGAAAACTTTCTTTTTCTTTTTTGAGTCAAGGTCTCATCCTGTCACCCAGGCTGAAGTGCAGTGGCATGATCATGGCTCATCACAGCCTCAATCTCCTGGGATCAGACTATCCTGCCTCAGCCCTCCTGAGTAGCTGGGACTGCAGGTATGTGCCACCATACCTGGCTAATTTTTTGATTTTTGTAGAGATAAGGTCTCACTATGTTGCCCAGGCTAAACATATTGCTTTTTAAAAAATCTATTTTTATTTCATCTCTGCCTCTTTCTTTGCTTTGTTGAATTGTGTCCTGTGAGATACGAAGCTTAGAGCTGCTGCTCCCTCTCCCTCTCCCTCTCCCTCTCCCTCTCAGCCTATTTGTAACAATGAAGTAAAGAGCTAAGCTTGAAGATGAGGTCCCATCTGCTAAGGATGGCAAAACACAGGACAGTTAAGACCAAGATCCTTGATGGTATTGAGGACTTTGTTGAGCTGCCAAACAACTTGAGATCACCTTCTCTTTAGTCTTAATAAGCAAGTATTAGTTTCTTTTATGGTTTAAGCCATTGTCAGTTATCTTTCCAGCTACATGCATCCTAACTGATACAGGGAGGTTGCACTATTCTGTACCCAAGGTAATTTAGGTTAGTTTTAAAATGAGATCAGGGTATCCCTAAGACTTCTTGAAATGTTGAGGTAAACCATCTTTTTTTGGTGGGGGAGTAGTATGATTCTTATATATATTTGCTTGCATTCATGTTTTCTATTTTATTTTATTATAGAGATGTGAGGTACAAATAAGGGTTAACTATACAAGTAGCCTGCATGCAGGTGAAGTTTGGGCCCCACTTCTCCTGGTTTAGGACCAGGTACCCTTTGTGTTACATGCTCTCCCTTCCCCCATTCCCTGGCAGTGCCTAGTGACTGCTGCTCCCTCCCTTGTGCTAATATGACAAGTGGTCAGGGCTATATACACGATGAGTATTGCACAGCCATAAAGACGAACAAAATCATGGACTGCTCAGGAAACTGGCTGGAGTTGGAGACCATCATACTTAGTGATCTGTCACAGTAACAAAGAACTGAATACCACGTATTCTCACTCATAACTAAAGATATTGTTAATAAAGAGCTCTATATCTAGTAAAAGCATACTTTAAAAATGAAATAAAAGCATTTACAGAAAACAAAGACTGAGAGTAGCAGACCTGTGTTATAAGAAATACTAAAAGAATTCCTTCAGACTGTAAGGAAATGACACTGATAAAAACTAAAATCCACAGGAAGAAATGAAGAGCACCAGAGATAGTAAAAGTGTGGATAAATAGAAAAGACTATCTACATATTTTCCCTTTACCTTTCTTCTGTTAATTTTTTGAAAGACTTTACAAAACAATAATTTTAACAATAATTTTAATACTCTACTTTGGATTTATAGCATAAAGATGTAACATATATGAAAATGATAACACAGAGGAGGAAGAGAAATGGAGCTATACTTGAGCAAAATTGACATATTTTACCATACTTAAATCAGTATTAACCTGAACTATGTTGTGACTAGTTAAGATAAATATTGTAATCAATGCATCAAGAAAATAACTGAAGAATACATTGTTAAAAATCAGCAATATAACAATAAAAAGTGTTAATTCCTCAGCAAAGAAATTAAAAGAAAGAAATTAAAAGTGAAAGATAAATAAGGCAAAAAGCTGCTTAAAACAAAAGAATATAAAGGGAGTACAGAGGAGAAAAAGATATAAAATATATAGAAAAAAACCAAAATGGCAGGTATAAATCCAAACATAATGATTACATTAAATTTGGATGAGCTGTATGATCCGATATAAGGGCAAAATTTGTCAGATTGGGTTAAAAAAAGCAAGATACAACTATATGCTATTCATGAGAGACATTTTTCAGATTCAAAAATATAACCAGCTTGAAAATAACAGGATTAAAAACAATATAGCATGCAAATAATAACCATATGATAACTGGGCTGGCTATATTATTAGTGGACAAAATAGATTTTAAATACTATTAGAGAAAAAAGGCACATTTCATAATAATAAAAAGGGCCAATGTATCAGGAAGATATAGTAGTTAAAATGTATATGCACCTAATGAGAAAGTCCCCAAAGTATATTAATGTAAAACTGACATAATTGAAAGAAGAAATAGACAATTTGACAATTAGAATTGGGGATTTCAATACTATACTCACAATTTCTGAACAAAACAGCTCAATAAAAAGTCAACAAGGATATAGAGGACTTGAACAATCCTACCGACCACTGAGACTTAACTGATATTTATAGAAAATGTCAACCCAAAAGAGAAGAATATACATTCTTTTCATGAACACATAGAACATTTCTGAAACAAAACAAACAAAAGTGCTATATCCTAGGCCTTAAAATAAGTTTCAGTAAATTAAAAAAGATTAAAATTATTCAAGATATCCTCCCTGTCTGTAACAGGATTAAAGTAAAAAATCAACTAAAACATACTTGATAAATCAGCAGATATTTTGAAATTAAACAAAATAACTTCTATATAACTATTGGCCAAGGAAGAACCCACAGGAAAAGTTAGAAAATAATTTAAATTAATAGAAAAGAAAATGTGAAACGTCAAAATTTACAGCATGCAACTAAAGCAGTGCTTAGAGGAAAATGTATAGTCTTAATTGCTTATATTAGGAGAAAGGAAAAGTTTCAACTCAATAGCTCAGTAATTTAAGTACCTACCTTAAGAAACAGAACAAAAGAACAAACTAAATACCGAACTTCTTTTGAACTTTTGGAGAAACTGACAACACAGAGTCTATATTTCTGCATGGAAACACTTGTCTGGAGTTGAGTAGCAGCTGCCTCCTTTGAACAGGCATTATTAACCATATGTCTAAAGTGCCCCCTCCTCCACTTCCTTCTTGCCAATAATGTGGTCTTCTGAGTGCTTGAACTAAAAATCTCTGCTTTACATACAATTCTGGAAGCTGTTCCCAGGATTGGGTAGGTCAACCTTGATGGCTTGTCTTTTCTAAAGTATAAATGACTAAAAATGATAATACAACCTTTTTTTTTTGGCTTTTATCTATAAAAATAAATTATGTATAATGTGTGGATTAGTTATGATTCCTCTATACAAGAAAAATAAATACAAATGAATCATGATGAATATAACTTTAAAAGACAAGAAACACTTAGGAACTATACCTTCATATATTACTTGTTAATAATATTCCCTCAATTAATCTGAAGCCTTCTGAGATCTTATGTCTCTAAAGGAAGCTGTCAGGAAGAAGCCATGGCAGGAGAGGAGGGCCAAAGGGGGCATCTGGCTGGTGTAGACAGTGACTGACAGGTGCCATAAATCAGAAAGGTCAGTAGCCAAACCCAGAAAAGATTGAAAGAAAAGGAGGTACGTAACTAGCCCTACACCTAGCCTCCTGACAAATAAGGAATAAGAGGATTCTAGACAGAGGTCTTGGAGATGTGAAGTTATTTAGTGTGTTTGGGAGAATTTAAAGTCATTTAGCAAGTATGATGAAACTGGAGAAAAGGAAAGGGGTGGCCCAGATTATAAGAAGTCTGACATGCCAGGACAGGGCATTAGCATGTATCTTATAGGTGAGGAAAGTCATTGAAGGATGCTCAGGATAGAAGAAGATACAGCTAAATATACAAGACAATCACTCTTGTGGTGGTGAGATGGATGGATTGGAGAGACGAATGACAGTGTATGGCCATTTAGGAGACTGTTGGCATATCCAGGTGAGAGATTTGCTTGAACCAAGGCAGTGACGGTAAATATGGACTGGGGGAGAGGGCTGACAAATGGGGATATTTCAGAGGTCAAGTCAGCAGAGTTTGAAAACTGTGGGGATAAGGTAGTTGGAGGGGTTGTGAGTTATTCACAGTTCTTGGGCTTGGTAGATGGTGTGGCTACTGGGGTGATCTGTTAATGCACGAAGTGCAGGAAGAAGAGAAAGTTTAGTGTGGGGATGGTAATGAGGACACAATGTTTTGGAATATATTGGGTTTGAGAGATCTATGGGAAATTCATACAAAGGCAAGTAGTATGTGGGTTTATAATTTAACTTTTATCCTTTGTTGGTTTTATATCTTAGGAGAGTGGCTTTGGAAAGAAATAAAGATTTGGAAACCATAAACATCTGTGTGCTGGTTAAACTTCTGGGAATGAATGATTGGAAGTAAGAAAAGGAGAGAAGGTAGACAAGTACAGCATCCTAGACAGTACAAGTGTTTAAGGTGTGGGATAGAAGAGGAATCGTGTCCAGCCTGCACAACTGAGAGAAACACCTGGAGAAAGGCCAGGAGAGACTGTGCAAACCAAAAAAAATAAGTTCTGAAAGAGATGGGGGTGGTCAACCATTTAGACCCAGCAGAGTGGTGAGATAAGTAATGGAAAAGGCTTCTTGGAGTTGGCAATAGGGATGTTGATGATGGATGTGGTCAGAACGGTTCCCATAGCATGGTAGTGATTGAAGTCATAGTAATGACTCTTGAAGTGATGAAGAAATGAGAAACGCAGATAGCTAGTGCCGATGATTTCTCCAGGTGTGTGCCTGCCAGAACGAGATTGGGCGGGAGTAAAGGGTGGAGAAACAAAACGAAGGAATGTTTCTCTGCTTGCTTGTTTTATGGCAAGACAGACTTGAGCATGCCAGTAGACTGAAGAGAAAGCCAGTAAGAGCACCTGAAGATACAAAAAAAGAAATTAAAATTAATGGGAAAAAAGTCTAATTTGGTCCCATTTGAGAACACAGGGGCTCCTTGAGGGAGCCTGGAGAAGGCAGGACTTGGAAACATGATTTCTTTCTCTAGGGCTTTCTGGAAGGGCAGGCTAGGAGCAGGGTGGGGAACAGTCCACCCTGGTGGTGTGACTATGTCTAGACATCAAGACAAGAGTGTACCCTATATTGAGGAGTCTGACTGCTCGGTCCCAGTGGGGAGGACATAGGAATCACTGTATAGTCTCAACTTTCCCTGGTCTAGTTGCCCAAATGTACCCAGCCTATGTGCTATTCTCCCTTTTCAATTATAGAAGTTTTTGAAAATTAAAAAAAAAAAGGTTATTCTAGAAGGGCCCTTAGAAGCTATTGGACTTTTCTTTTTTTTTTTTTGGATGAGGAAACTCATGCTAGACAGCAAATGAG
The DNA here is from genome assembly GCA_963574415.1 of Tarsius wallacei. Classification (NCBI taxonomy): domain Eukaryota; kingdom Metazoa; phylum Chordata; class Mammalia; order Primates; family Tarsiidae; genus Tarsius; species Tarsius wallacei. The sequence goes on along the minus strand of CAUYQG010039560.1, from coordinate 3,522 downwards.
GCCACGGCCATATGGCTAGTAAAGGAGGGTTAGTACCAGAACCCGGGTGCCTCGGCTCTCTGTCCAGTGTTCTTTCAGTTTCACCAGTTCAGCCTTCCACTGCTTGTTAATCACTGGCTGAGGCATGGAAGTAACTCTGTTCCCCTGATTATTACCATTATTTTCTTGTCATTGGATCTCATTTGTTTGCCAAGTGGAACACACACCATTTTTGCTTTTCTCTTTGCTCTTGTCACTAGATAAAAGCAGCTGGTTGAGCAGATAGCCTCACAAACAGTTTCCATAGATATCCTCATTGCACCCCATGCTCCATGCTCATTTCTGTTGATACACAGATGAAACCCTCCAACCATAATAAAAACTATCACTTACTTAGCATTTACTATATGCCTGGCGCTGTGCTGAAGCACTTTACTTAATTCTATGAGTAGGTACGATTATTGTGATCTTTTTTACAAATGAGCAAACTGAAGCAAGGGGACATCAAGCAACTTAGCCAAGGTCATGCAGCAAACGGGAAGAGCCTGAATATGAACCCAGGCAGTCTGGCTTCATGACCTGTGTATGCAATCTCGCATGCAACCTCCATGGTACCCTGCCAAGGCGGGGTGCTTAGGGTTGGCAAGAAGGCGATTGCCTCCTTCTCAGTGTGCCAGCCCAACAATGTGGCTTCTCCAGCTCAGCCCCCTGCCATTTTCCAGCACCCTGTCCTTGGGATCCTTGGGAACCCATCATCGGCTTCCTCTTCCTTACTTCCTGCTCTCCCTAAACCCTCCTCCAGCTAAAAAACCATTCTGGCGATTCAAGCCTGACGTGCACTGAATTATGCTTCTCCAAATTGCAACATTAATAAGGGCCGTGTGTTCCTAGAGGATCATTAATTACAGACACATTTTTATTTTCCGTTGAAATACAGCCTGCGTTTCTGTTCCACGCGACTCGGGCACAATCTCACCAAATGTGCCCGTGTGTGGCTTTTGACATCTCTCTCTCACTTTCTGGGAAACAGCGCTTGCAGTTCCCTGCTTTCTGCATCTTTCCTTCTTGATGAGCATCTCATTCCCTGAATGCAGAGAGATTTCCCCACGCAAGTCTGGAGGGAGTGAAGGTCTCCATTTCCCCAAATTCTCCAGTCAAAATCTGTTGGCATTGCTGCTGGGGACAGTGCAATGGCAGTGGCCAGGGGTGAAGGAGTCAAACAAATGATGTCCTGCTAATGTTTCCTCCTTAAAGACCTTCTGGGACTGAAGACAGTTTTAATGGCTGGGATGTTCTTGGTAAGGTGGGAGGCACTTACTAGCTTCTGCCCAGGTAGCTTTCCTAAGGTAGGATCTACTGATTGACTCCCCTTTCAGCCCAGACTCTGAGCCACATGGGACTGAGGCAGGAAACCTGACTGGAGCTCCCTGCTCCCCTTATCTGCTGAAGCTTGGAGATAGCAATGCTCCCACATACTCAATTTTAGGCACTCGAGGTGAGACACATGTACCTCTTGCTAGGACAGTCTACCTAGGATAGTCAACACAGTCTCCATCTTCTCTGCATTGTTCTCAGTCAGAGAAATGGGCTTTCCCTGTTTTCCAACTAGAGATCTACGCCTAGAACTTTAGTCCCCCTCTACATCATTAGGTAGGACTAATGTCCCTATCTGATACCATGGGTGCCTATTAGAATCATCTGGGGAATATTTATAAGACCCTGATTCCCAAGCCAGACTACAGACCAATTCAGAATCTCAGTGAAACTCAGGCATGTTTTATGAACTGTTCTAATCCTTGCTGCTCAAAGCAGAACCCATGCAACAGCAACATGAGCATTGCTTGTGATATAGTTGGAATATTTGACCCCTCCAAATCCTTTTGTTGGAGGTGGGGCCTGGTGGAAGGTGTTTGGGTTATGAGGGTGGATCCCTCATGAATGGCTTGGTGCACTTCCCAAGGTAACAAGCGAGTTATTATTCTATTAGTTCATACAACAGCCACTTGTTTAAAAGAACCTACCCTCTTTCTCTCTTTCTTCCACTGGATGTCTGCTCCCTCTTCACCTTGCACCATGATGGTAAGTCTCCTGAGGCTTCACCAGAAGCAGATGCCGGCACCATGCAAAACCACGAGCCAAAATAAACCTCTTTCCTTTATAAATTACTCAGCCTTGGGTATTCCTTTACAGCAACACAAAATGGATGAATACAGCTTGGGAGATTATTAGAAATGCAGACTCTCAGGCCCTATCCCAGACTAACTGAAGCAGAATCACGTACATTTTAATAACATCTCCAGGTGATTTGTATGTGCTTTAAAGTTTGAAAGGCACTCTAGCTCAAAATGTTTTTCAAACTTTAGCATGTAAAAGAATCACCCAGAGAGCTTGTTAAAAATAAAAATCTAATTCAGTCGGTCTGGGATGGGGCTGGGGATCTGCTCTTTTAACAAGGTCCCCAGCTAGTTCTGACGTGGATGGCCCTGGCATCATATCTTGAGATCACACCACCCTGATGAGGCTCTCCATCCCAGGCAGTGGCTTTGCTAGGACAGGAGTGGTCTCGTGGGTCAGGGAAGCCTGACTGGCTGTCCTCTCCTGCAACTGGGCAGACTAGACCCTCTTCCCCTTGACTAAGCTCACTGAGCTCTTTGTTTCTCACTGGAGCAAGTCCTCTGTCCATTTGTTCTTAGTTTGTCAAGGTCTGCAATTTTTAGGAGAGAGAGAGAGATATATAGGTAGGATAGTATTTGTATGTGTGTGTGTGTGTGTGTGTGTGTGTGTGTGTATGTGTGTGTGTAGAGAGAGAGAGAAAATTCATATGACATAAAATTCATCTTTTAAAAAATTTCAGTAGCTTTAGGGGTACAAATGGTGTCCGAAAACATGGATGCATTGTATAGTGGTGAAGGACTCTGAACTTTAAGTGTACCCATCACTTCCCCCCACAAGTGCACATTGTACCTGATAGGTGATCCCTCATCCCTTTCCCATCTACTCTTTGCTTTCTGAGCTGCCAGTGTTCATTATACTGCTCTCTATGCCTTTGCAGACCCTTAGCTTAGCTCCCACTCATAAGCGGTATTTGGTTTTCTGTTCCTGAATTGCTTCACTTGTAATAATGTCCTCCAATTCCATCCAAATTACTGCAAAAGACATTAGTTTGTTCTTTTTTATGACTGGAGAGTAGTTCATGTTGTATGTGTGTATGTGTGTGTGTGTGTGTGTGTATACATATATAAAACATTTTCATGATCTACTGTCAGTTGATGGGCATTTAGGATGAATCTACATCTTTGCAGTTGTGAATTGTGCTGCTATAAATATGCAAGTGCAGGTGTCTTTTTTATATAATGGCCTCTCTTCCTTTGAGTAGATACCAAGTAGTGAGGTGGAAATACGTATTTCAAAGTACACAATTGAGTGGTTTTTAGTATATTCACTATGTTTTGCAGCCATTACCACCACCTAATTTCAAAACATTTTCATCACCCCAAAAAAGCAACCCTGAACTCATTAGCAGTCAGTCCCAATATTCTCTTC